>CM053026.1:634300151-634390235 GCA_028564925.1 Lithobates sylvaticus
ATAATCTTTTATTTAAAATCCAACTCTAACATTAGCTCAGTCATAGAACTCGAGCTTTAATTAATAAATTTCAAACAAACAAGTCCCCACAAGCCGCACTTATTGTAAATAAGTGAGGCTACCCCAGCACCGCGGCCCGTTCAATCATAGTCTGAAGATTCAAATTAAAAATGTCCAGACCAATATCCGATAGATGAATCCCATCTGACCGATAAAGACCAGGAAAACCTCCTTCCAGGTCAACATGACGGAAAGAGAAACCCCCGATCGATGGCATGAACTTTGCAATAGAATGATTCACTCTCCGTCTAATTTTCTCAAGAGATTTGCCTTCAGGCGAACCCCACCAATCTAAACGAGAAACCATCTCAGAAAAAATAATACATGTATTTGGAAGATAGAACTTTAAGAGGCGTAAATCCTGTTTAATGGAGAACAATAAATCTAAAGTCTTTCTTTTACCGATGTCATTACCACCTAAATGAAAAATTAGAATAGAAGGATGAGGCCAGGAATGGAATAAAGAAGATAAATGAGATAACAGATCAGTCCAGATGAGCCCACGAAAACCTTTCCAACAGATATGAAAATGATCAGGAGGTAAAGATAAGTTGGAACCATAGCACCGTAAGGAAGCCCTTTTATGAGCCCAATAGATGTAGGAATGCCCAATTATCCAAATATAAGACCTGGAACCTAAAATTAAAGAGATAGATTAGGACGAACATACAAATTAAACCTATGAGAATCCCATCTACCCAGTTGTTTAATGATAGTATCGCTCAAACCCAATCTAGCTGCTTCAGTGGCGGCTCCTATGCGAAAAGAATGAGAGGAAAATTTTAGATGAGACAAACCGAGCTGAACCAAACATCGCTTGAAAACTGCAGCAAATTGAAATTTTGTTACCGGAGATGCGTCAAGATGAATAAAAAATTGGCCATCGCAAATTGGTCGAACTGAAAGGTATCTACGCAAAACTATAGAAGGGCAAAAAACCACAGTCACCACAAGCATATAGATTAAGCCAATGACCCCTAGCAGCTTGATCAGTTTTTGAAATCCTAATATAAATTCGAACCATATCATGTAGAACTGAAACATCCGACCACTGCAAACCTGAAGGAGTATATTTATTACTGGGTAACATTTCACAAATGCGAAGAGCTGCAAAGAACATTAAAACAAAAGCAGTGTGAAAAAGCAGTGCTTCATATTGTGAAATGCACACAGATGAGGTGACTAAACAAAGTCTAGATAGGATATGCAGGGTAACAGGTCTACGCGTATCAGGAGTACATCTAACTTTCCGTAAACCTTTAAGAGCCTGTTTGACAGAGAAAAAACTATTACATGCTGGCAGATTATATAATTTTAGAAAAAATGAAACTCCAGCCAATAACTTATGAATATGGTTAAAAGAAAACTGTAATTGCATTAGAGAACACAAGAAAGCTAAAATAGAATGTTCAGTAGGAGAAAAACCAGACAAACCCACTTCAGCATTGAAACTCAGCCATCTATCCCATGCAACTGAATATTCAGTCCATGTTTTTGGAGCGACTGAATGTTGAATAGCAGCGAAAACTGGGGCTAAATCAGGTTCCAGAGATGACCTGGACAGGGGCATCCAACCGTATCTGCTTCTGGTAAGAGCTGTTTGAAACGAGCCATCTGGAAGCGAGATAAGGCATCTGCCATAATATTCTGATTCCCTGGCACAAATTTAGCTTTAAGCCAGATATTCTTCTTTAAACATAAAAGTACTAAATAACGTAGCAGCTTAATAACCGAGATAGATTTTGACGAAAGACAATTTAAAGCAAAGATCACGCCTTTGTTATCCGTATGGATAATAATGCGTCTATCAGAAAATAGATCTCCCCAAATTTCCAATGCAACCACCACAGGAAATAATTCCAATAGAACTATATTCTTAGTGAGTTTATTGGAAATCCAAAAGGAGGGCCACTTACCCGCGCACCAATGCGTACGAAATATGGCTGCAAAGCCACAAGACCCCGCCGCATCCGTGAATAAATCAATATCTGCCGCAAAAACAAAATTATCTTGAAAAAATGATTTTCCGTTATAATCCAACAAAAAATTAGACCATACCAGTAGATCATCCTTCAAGGAAGAAGTAAGCCGGATATGTGAAAAAGGAGATTTAAAACCAGACGTAGCCAAAGATAAACGTCTAGAAAAAATCCTGCCCATGGGCATCACTCGGGTCGCAAAGGCAAGAAGACCTAGAAAAGACTGCATTTCTTTTAACAGGATCTTCTTACGACGCAAAAACAGGGAGATCAAAGATTCCAACCTCGAAATTTTAAGTGGGGGAAGCTCATATTGCAACAGCATCGTATCAATTCTAATACCTAAAAATTCAATCACTGGTGATGGAAAAGCAGTCTTTTCAACTGCCAGTGGGATGCCGAAAAATTCGGAAAGAAGAAAAAATAAGCGCAAAATTACCGAACACACACGCGAATCAGGAGGACCTATAAACAAAAAATCGTCCAAGTAATGCAATATACCTGAGTGACCAGATACCTGAGTCATTACCCACTGCAAGAAGGAAGCAAAAACTTCAAAATAGTAGCAGGATAAGGAACAGCCCATAGGAAGGCATTTATCATAGAAAAAATACCCATTGAACTGAAAACCCAGAGAATTATATGCTTCTGATGATATAGGTAAAAGCCTAAAAGCAGATTTAATGTCCGCTTTTGCTAATAAAGCCCCTTTACCGAATTGTTTGATAAGGCCAACAGCATCATCAAACGTAGTATAAGTAACTGAAGTGGACAACGGATCAATCTCATCATTCAACGAACTACCTTCTGGGAAGGAAAGGTGATGAATGAGCCGATATGACCGAGGTTCTTTTTTGGGAACCAATCCCAATGGAGAGATTCTAAAATTTTTAAAAGGAGGAGAAACGAAAGGACCAGCAATCCTACCAGCAGCTAGCTCTTTAAATAATTTTTCAGCCACAATATCAGTATTCATCAATACCGATTTTAAATTATTTACAAAAATACAACCTGGGCCTTGGAAAACCGGAAGCCGAAAACCCAGAGAAAAACCGTCAGTTAAAAGTTGCGCCTTCTCCCGATCTGGGTAACGACGCAGCCACGGGAGCATTGCGGCCACTCTCACCGGTGTGCATACTTTTTGACTGCTCTCTGATGGCAGGATTGTTGATCCTTTTAAAACACTTCGAGACCGGATGAGTCCCTAAGCAAAAGGAACATTCATGCCTATAAACGACAAGAAGCTGACCACTTACATTGTGATTCGTTATATGCAAAACATGTACCCTTTTTGTAAGCGGGAACCGGGGTAGAAGAAAAAGCCATTGGCTGTGGTTGAATTTTTGAAAAATAAGCTTTTTGAGGGGTAATGAGGTTAAGCCATAAGCCAACGTCCTTATTACCCCATTTAAGTGTAGGGTAGATGGCAATTTTTTGACGGAAGGATTCATCATAATGAAACCATCCCATGCCGCCAAAACTCTTGTATGCCTCTAAAATATGCTCTAAATGTTGAAAAAGACCACATGCTTTCTGAGGATATTTTTCACACAAAACCGCAGAAAAAATACAGAAGGCTTGCAGCCAATTAAAAAATGATCTGGAAACTGGGCGACGTCTATAATCATCGGCATTTTCTCCAGGCTTAACATCGCTTTTGTGTGAAAATTCCTTAGCATTAGGTAACAGCGATAGCAAATCTAAAAATTCACCCCTCCAAATTCTTTCTTTAATAGACATTTGTAGGTGAAAACCTAATGGGGATAATTCGCATGGTAAGACTTCTTTGAAACAGGCCTCTGGGACAGAAGCAGAAACATTAAGAGGAACAGATAAAGGAATCTCATTAGATTCAATAGGAGACCACACATGTGCTGGAGAGGGTAAAACAGCTACAGGCTGAGAGGATAAAACAGCATTAAACCTATTTAAAGAAGCAATAACATTCTGTAACAAACCTGTTTTGTTAAACTCACCAGCTTCAATAGGTCCATTATCTTGGCAGGGAGGGATCTGTAGTGAAGGGGAAGAAAAATTAGCAGCAGCAGATGCTGTTGAAAAAGGATTAGTGTTATTTGACATACCACTAGCATCCAGCCTAGACGGCCTGGGTGCCCTAGAACCTGTTGCTGTAGCAACCAGATGCGCCCTGGGGGAGCGCGCTGAAGCCGAGGCTGAAGATACTCTGGCCGGGATTGACCTAGGCGGCGACATCCGGGCTGCGGGCAGAGACGGAGGGGCCGCAGGAGGAGCCGTGCGAGGCGCTGGTGAAGCCGGCCGAGTGCGCCTCCTTCTCTCAGACGTGCGGGCTGGCGAAGGAGAGAAAACCCGCCTCCTCCTCTTGACACGCAGTCCGGAACGTTGACTCACCGCCGCGTCATCCGCCACATCGTCAACGGGGAGGTCTTCGGTGAGTGAAGGGGGGCGAGACTCGGCCCGCTGCTGCGCCGTATCTTCGAGCGCTGGACGCTCCACTGGAATGCTCCGCTGGACCATGCGGGACGGCAAGGTAGGTGCTTCGGGTCGACTACCCGCTTCAGCCCCGGACCTTCCAGGGGGCGTACTCCGGTCCTCACACGCTGCTACTGATGCAGGTTCTTCCTCCGCCAATAATAGGCAGCGCTGGAGCCATTCATCCCCGCCTTCAGATGCCGCCCTCTCTAGGATCTGCCTCACGAGAGTTTTCATATCCTGTCACGGCTTGGCGAGCTCAATGTAATAGCACACGTGTAGTCGCAGAAGCTCAGCCAAGCCGATCCAGGACAATCTGATCAGACCCTGTACCTCAGGGGGCTTATATATAGCCCCCCAGTATTTGAAAAAAACGTGTTTCCCGCCTGGAAACACGTGCAAAGCCTGCTCATTTTTTTTTTTTTTTTTTTTTAAAGCTACAAAGCCATCTTTATTAACAAACGTGGCGGCCACAATCCCATGCGGCGGGCTCTTGATTGAGCCCACTTAACATTGGGTCAATTATCTTCTTCACCTGAACCAAACACAGGAAGAGTCCATTGTTCCCATTGTTGAGATGTCCATAGATTCAAAATAAATAAGCCGGTGACACATGGCAAAATCTTTGTAAGTGAAGTTTTATTGTTCCAGCTGAAAAACACAAAGCCCCCCCATGGTCTTCCACTGATGTGCATCACCCAAAACTGAATGGGGATCATTACGTCTGTGTTTTTGGGTGAAATGTGTCAGAGAAGGAGTTCCTGGTGGACTTCATGTTGCTTGTCTGGAACAACAAAGCTTTACTTGGGAAGGACTTCGTGATGGAATGGGTTCGGGTGATATACGGACAATTTGGGATGAGGGCAAACCCTTGCTTGCTTTGAGCATAGGGTTGCCATCTGTCTGGGATTCACCCAGACAGTTCAGGTTTTGTATCATGCGTCTGGGTTTCAGACCACCTGAAACCCAGACACATTATTCAGACTGGACTATGGCTTCCCAGCAGGGTTGCTGGCTGCAGTTGTCTAAGCCAAGAGTGTCTGTTATACTCTCTTTCACACTGCCCAAAGGCAGCACTTAAATCCCCCTCCCCCAGACAGGAGAAGAGGGAAGGCTTGACCTGCTTCTCTTCCTCCCGCCCCTAACCCTTTGTGTCTGCCCACACTGCAATCCCCGGCGCCTAGCCTAGCCGCCGCAGATACATCTAGGCTGACTACCAATGGGTGAGTGAGCTCACCATCCATCCCTGTCTGTGACTGAAGTCTCCCCCCTCCCCACCTTCTCTCTCCTGCCTCTGAGTGTGTACACTAAGGTAAATCAGTGTTCTCAGAGCACCCCTTACATCAGAGTTCCCCTTTACATTAAAGTCCACAGAGCTCCCCCTTAAAGTGTAAGTGGGAACCCTGATATTAAGGGGGCTGTAGGAACACTGAACAAAAGGGGAATTCAGAAAACTCTGATGTAAGTGGGGCTCTGGTTACCAGAGACACCTTTACATCATAGTTTCCCTTTACATCAGAGGGCGCAGTGTTCCCCCTTACATTAGAGTCCTGTCCGTACCGAGTTCTCAGAATTCCTCATTAAATCAGGGTTCCCAGAGCATCCCTTATGTCTGTGACCTGTGAGTCTTGGTCCAATGTGCAGCAAAAGGTGTTTGTGTTATTATAATAAAATTATAATCATTAAGTATAAAAACACATGTAAATAGATATAAGAAAAAAAATAAAATAGACTTATAATCATAAAATAGTAAACCACATATAAATGAATAAAATGTGATAAAAACAGACAGACTGAATCCCAGTCCAAAAGTGCTGGTGAGTAATCCAATTAAGGATATGTAGTGATCTGATGACAAAAAAGGGATCAAAAGAGATTTCTAAAGTGCTTATATAATGCAAAGTGACTAAGTGCTCTTTGGTTATTGTACTGATGAGACAAAGACCACATGAAGAGTGAAGTCCTTTTATGAAGTGAGAAAAATTCGTGCAGCGGCACTGGAAAGTGCTCAAAGTGAGATGGTGATGATCCGTTGGCATGAACGCCTATAGGAATGCAGCTTACCGGAAATCACAGGCTTGGGAAGGCGTATGCCTTGCAAGTCGTGATAGGCTTTGGGTTATAGAGGATATGGTGGATCGTGGTTCCACAGACTGTTTCCAAAACTTCCCTCAGAATGGTATTTGATGTACGCATAGAGGTTGGGCAATGGACAGGAAAAGGGCGTCAAAACTCCATATGTTCAAGCGTGTTCATATGTACCGAAATGAGGTAAAAATAGAACTTAAAAGTCTCGGCCGTGTGTGTATGTATATTATATTCTTCATGCACAGATAAAACATAGGGATTAGCAGATATGACTATATAGAGTCATATTATATTGTGTATTGCGCCGGCGTCTGCACTGTAGAATGGGACAGTGCGGCTGGTGTTTAGGCGGCGGCGTTGTGACGTCATGCGTCTAACCAATCACAGAGAGGTGGTGAGCCAAGCCTCGCTGTGAATATGGAGACGCGGCCGTATGAGGAAAGCGTCACGGCGCATGTGCCGCTCGGTCCAAGCAGAGGTCTGGCGATAGTCAAGCCTTGCTTTGGAACCAAAATGGATGATAGAATGTGACGGCGGCTGCGCGGCTCGGTCTGGTGTCTGCAGAGAAACATACAATGCTGACACTTATGCCGAAAACCGGAAGTCTCCGCTGAAGTCCCATAATGAGAGAAATAAACTATTTTTGGTATTTGTAAATACGGAATTATTACATTAAATTTATACTGAATTAGAAAACTACCAGAAAATGACTTCAGGATGGGGTCACATTGCTAAATAATGAGTAATAATTGCACATAGAGTTAAAATTAAATATGAAGTTAAATACAACACACTAAAATAATTTTTTTATAACTAAGATAGTGTCCTATAAATTATTGATGATATGTAAAAATTATGGGTGCCCTTTTGGTGATAAAAGGACATTTTGGTGCTGTGCGGAAATATTCTATGTGTTATAGAATAACAATTTTAAAATAAATGAAATTAAAAATAGCATTGAAAGAGTGTATATTTGACCAGATTATTTACGATGGTGTTTTATAACATATTATAATAATATTGTGTAAAACATGAATATTAGAATATAGAGGATACATATTAATAGATTAAAAAATTATTTTAATCAAAATTAATAAATTGAAATTAAAATCAATTACGTGGTACCCCAAAAGGTGGTGTGTGCACGTCAGGCCTTTTTTGATAAAAGCATCGACCTTCATACCAAGTGGAAAATGTGATTGTAATTGGTAGATCCAGAATGTCTCTAGTCTTGATACCCCTCTAGATTTACTGCACCCTGGAGGGGCGGTGCAAAAACTATCGATAATCAAGAACTGTGTGTCCCGAGGGTCTCTGTTGTGAAACTGTCGGTAGTGTCTTGGGACTGTGTGTTTTATGCTTCCTCCCTTAATTTTGGTAATGTGTTCGGTAACCCTGGTAGTAAAAGACCGTATTGTGCTGCCAACATATTGTTTAGAACAAGGGCACGTGATTAGGTATACTACGTGAGTTGTTGAACAAGTACAGAATTGTTTGATTGGAAATTTCTGTTTCGTAATTGTTGATTCAAACTCTTTAGTAGTGCGTCTGCCATGTGTGTTGAAACTGCATACTGTACATTTCTTGCAAGGATAATATCCTGTAAGGTTGTGAAAGAAAGCTGGTTTTACCGGTGGGTAATGATTGTGGGAGCTATTTTACTACTGAGGGAAGGTGCTCCTTTATAAATCACCTTAGCTTTATCAGGTAAAAGGGAGCCCAGAATTTTATCATTTTTTAAGATGCCCCAATGTTGCGAGAAGATAGATTTTATCTGTTTGGCCACTGCGGATGTCGCTTCTCTGTATACTTGTATTGCTCATTCTAAAGGCTTGGAAGCAGTAAAAATCTTCCTTGAAAGAGAACCCACCTTAGTCAAGACACAGACCAATTTTATTATGGATCTTTTAAAAATTTTGCTACACACCACAATTATTTTTGGTTTAATGGCCGGTTTTATTTACAAGAGAAAGGAGTAGCCATGGGAGCTAAAATTGCCCCCAGTCTGGCAAACATCTTTATGGCCAAGTGGGAGGAGGATGTCGTCTATGCCGTCAGAGCACCACAGCTGGTGCTGTGGGCACGTTACATTGACGACATCCTCCTCCTATGGAATGGATCTTTTGAATCCTTGGAGAACTTCTTCACATTTCTTAACGATAATGACAGAGGCATATCTTTAATATATGAATCAAGCAACACTAAAATACACTTTTTAGACTTAGAAATCAAGCTAATGGGACGCCGTTTTGAATTTAGCACTTATTTTAAACCAACTGATCGCAACGGTTTCATACACATCGATAGCTGCCACCACCAAACTTGGTTGCGATCCATCCCAAAGAGTCAGTTTTTGCATCTACGCAGAAACTGTACAGACGTTGATACTTTTAAAGGAGCAAGCAAACAGTTTGAGGAATCGCTTTGAGGAGAAGGGATATGATATGCACAAGGTTGACTTATGCTCCGTACACACGGTCGGAAAATCTGACCACAAAATCCATCGGATTTTTTCTGACGGATTTTGTCCGACACTGGTGTTGCATACACACGGTCAGACAAAGTTGTCGGAAAATCTGATCATTCTGAACGTGGTGACGTTTGTTGCCTACGACGGGACTACGTAGAGGCTAGTAGCCAATAGCTTTGGTCTTGTAATGTGATCTGAGCATGCGTGGCACTTTGTCCGTCGGAATTCGCTACACACGATTGGAAAAAGTCCGATAGGACTTTGTTGTCGGAAAATTTGAGAGCAGGAGATAAAACTTGGTCCGTCGGAAAATCCGACGGAAAAAGTCCGATGGAGCCTACACACGGTCGGAATTTCCGACAACATTGTCCGATAGGACATTTTCCGTCGGAAAATCCGACCGTGTGTATGGGGCATTAGACCTAAAAAAAAAAAAAAAAAAAAAAAAAAAAAAGCACTTGAAATGGAACGCTCCTCATTGTTGAGAGACAAACCTCGCCAAACTGCAGACAACACATTCAAGTGGTCTTTCCTCACCTCCTTTTCAGTCCAGCACAAACAGATAAAATCTATCTTCTCACAACATTGGGGCATCTTAAAAAATGATAAAATTCTGGGCTCCCTTTTACCTGATAAAGCTAAGGTAATTTATAAAGGAGCACCTTCCCTCAGTAGTAAAATAGCTCCCACAATCATTAACCCACCGGTAAAACCATCTTTCTTTCACAACCTTACAGGATATTATCCTTGCATGAAATGTACAGTATGCAGTTTCAACACAAATGGCAGACGCACTACTAAAGAGTTTGAATCAACAATTACGAAACAGAAATTTCCAATCAAACAATTCTGTACTTGTTCAACAACTCACGTAGTATACCTAATCACGTGCCCTTGTTCTAAACAATATGTTGGCAGCACAATACGATCTTTTACTACCAGGGTTACCGAACACATTACCAAAATTAAGGGAGGAAGCATAAAACACAGTCCCGAGACACTACCGACAGTTTCACAACAGAGACCCTCGGGGCACACAGTTCTTGATTATCGATAAATTGACTGCACCCTGGAGGGGCGGTGCAAAAACTAGAGGGGTATCAAGACTAGAGACATTCTGGATCTAACAATTACAATCACATTTTCCACTTGGTATGAATGTCGAGTGGGACATCAATGCTTTTATCAATAAGGCCTGACGTGCACACACCACCTTTGGGGTACCACGTAATTGATTTTAATTTATAAATTTTGATTAAAATAATTTTTTAATCTATTAATATGTATCCTCTATATTCTAACTTCATAAAAGGACTTCACTCTTCATGTAGACTTTGTCTCCTCAGTACAATAACCACAGAGCACTTAGTCACTTTGCATTATTTAAGCACTTTAGAAATCTCTTTTGATCCTTTTTTTGTCATCAGATCACTACATATCCTTAATTGGATTACTCACTAGCACTTTTGGACTGGTATTCAGTCTGTCTGTTTTATCACATTTTATTCATTTATTTGTGGTTTACTATTTTATGATTACAAGTCTATTTTATTTTTTTCTTATATCTATTTACATGTGTTTTTATACTTAATGATTATAATTGTATTATTTATTATAATAAACACAAACACCTGTTGCTGCACATTTGACCAAGACTGACAGGTCACATGCACAGTAGCACTTTCAGCGCAACATTATTCTAATCTTTACCATTTCTACATACCGTTATTCTTTCGGAAAATGTTTGCTGCTCCCCCCACACATTAACCTGCAACCACAGTGCAATATTTTCCCCCCCTTTTTCCATCCCTATAAACAAAATTGCTGTGCGCCGCTAAAATGTTTCGGTTTGACTTGAAGAAAAGGTGGCAACCCTATAGAGGTAGGGTTTTTGCTTTCTCATGTCAGAGCCTCTTTCAGGAATAAAAGGGGATGGCAAAGTAGTGACATTGCCAAATCTGCTGAGACTAGCAGGCAAAAGGTAGCAGTGCCTTAGATTGCATACTATAGACATACAGCTATGGGACTGTATGCCAGGGGTAAACTTCCGGGGGAGGGGGGGGGAGTCAGATCTTTACACTATAGTTTCATAGTTAGTAAGGTTGAATAAAGACACCAGCCCATCCAGTTCAACCTGAGTGAGTGTCTACAATTGTCCCTATCCCTGTACATTGCACACCCACATCACACGTCCCTACCCTCAAGGATCCCACAATCCAAGGTCCCCATTCATATACTAGGGCCAATTTTGGACAGAAGCCAATTAACCTACCTGCATGTCTTTGGATTGTGGGAGGAAACCAGAGTAGCCGGAGGAAGCCAACGCAGGCACAGGGAGAACATGCAAACTCCAGGCAGGTAGTGTCATGGTTGGGATTTGAACCAGTGACCCTTGTTACTGCTAGGTGAGAGTGCTAACCACTACACCACTGTGCCGCCCACACAGTGTCCGTTATGGATGGCAACTGCCTGTAAAAAATATGGCATGTACAGTTCCGAAGCTAGGTGGGCTTAGGCAGGAGGCAGCCCAGATGGGCTCTTATATCAGTAACCCCACTTACAGGTGGTCTGTGGTCACCAGACACCCCCACCCCCCCACACACACACAAGTTCCTGGTTTTCCCTCTTAAATAAGTGTCTTCAGAGTTCCACTTTACATCAGAATCTGCAGGATTCCACCTTACAGTGTAAGGGGGAGCTCTGTAGACCCTGACATAAAGGAGAATGCTAATGTAAAGGGCAATGCTGCAGAGTGCAGACCTTGATGCAAATGGGAATGCTGTGGATCATATTAGGGGGAATGCTGCAGACTCTGATGTAAGGGGGGCTCTGGTGACCAGAAACACCCTACATCAGAGTTCCCCATTACACCAGAGTCCGCAGCATTCCCCTTTAAATCAAAGACTGAAGTGCTCCTCTTTACATCAGGGTCTGCAGAGTCCCCCCTTACACTGTAAGAGGGGAACGCTGTGGTCTCTGATGCAAAGGGGAATGCTTTCATCAACAGTTTGATTGCCCTCATGGGGCCAGGGTGGGCTACATACAGTGCAGGCTTCAGGGGTGCGTTACATACAGTGTAGAGTACATTATCTACAGAGTGCAGGGTTCAGAGGTACGCTATGTACAGAGTGCAGGGTTCAGGGGTTCCCAATGCACAGAGTGCAGAGCTCAGGGGTGCGCTATGTACAGAATGCAGGGTTCAGGGGTGTATTACTTACAGAGTGTAGAGTTTAGGGGTGCGCTACGTACAGAGTGCCCAGGGAGATCGTTCTCTCGCTCAGATTCTGGAGAGCTGTCCCCACCGTGAGTGCGTGCAGAGATCTATTAGTTTCAAGAGCTGCTGAGAGCAAAGCTGTCCTTTGTAAATACAGAAGGTTTCCAAGGGGCAGCATGAGAGGATAGAGCCGGACCTGGCGGAATGGAGTTCTGCCACATTTCAACTGCAAAACCGGGTGCCAGGGCCACATGACAAGGCCTGGTGGGCCAGATTTGGCCCACGGGGCCTTGTTTTTGTCATATGCGATTTAAAATGTTCAGCTTAAGTTTAGTCAAAACTTAAAGAAAAAAAATCAACACAATGGACTTTAACCGCTTCCCGACCGCCTAACGACGATATACGTCGGCAAAATGGCACGGGCAGGCAGAATCACGTACCTGTACGTGATCGTGCATGTGCCTGCCCGTGGGTCGCGCTCGCGACCCGGTCGGGAGCTCCGTGACCACGGCCGCGGGACCAGCGGACCCGATCGCCGCTGGTATCCCGCGATCGGGTTACGGAGCGGAAGAACGGGGAGAGGTCTATGTAAACAAACCTCTCCCCGCGCTTCCTACACTGACTGTCAGTGATCGGCGGTTCCCTGTCATCGGGAACGCCGATCAATGACGTCAGACGTACAGCCACGCCCCCCTACAGTAAACACAACACATCACGTCACACTGACTCCTCCCCGCCCCCTTGTGGTTAACCCCCTAACTACAACTGTCATTTACACAGGAATCAGTGCTATTTAAATAGCACTGATTTCTGTATAAATGACAAATGTCCCAAAAATGTGTCAAAAATGTCCGATGTGTCCGCCAAAATGTCGCAGTCACAATAAAAATCGCTGATCGCCGCCATTACTAATAAAAAAAAAAAATATTAATAAAAATGCTATAAAACTATCCCCTATTTTGTAAACGCTATAACTTTTGCGCAAACTAATCAATAATCGCTAATTGCGATTTTTTTTACCAAAAATATGTAGAAGAATACGTATCGGCCTAAACTGAGGAAAAAAAAAATTTTTTTATATATTTTTTGGGGATATTTATTATAGCAAAAAGTAAAAAATATTGAATTTTTTTCAAAATTGTCGCTCTATTTTTGTTTATAGCGCAAAAAATAAAAACCGCAGGGGCGATCAAATACCACCAAAAGAAAGCTCTATTTGTGGGAAAAAAAGGACGCCAATTTTGTTTGGGAGCCACATCGCACGACCGCGCAATTGTCAGTTAAAACGACGCAGTGCCGAATCGCAAAAAGGGGCCTGGTCCTTTGGCTGCCAATTGGTCCGGGGCTGAAGTGGTTAAAGAGTAACTCCAATTTGTTGAGAAAAAAAAAAAAAAAAACATTCTCCTCTGGGTGATCTATGTACATTGCAAGGATTTTAACAAACTTTGTTGCAGATTCCTACCTTTGGTATTCTGAAGAAATCACTGTGTTTGTCTGTGTCCATGTGGAAAATGAATCCAATGGGAGTGGTTTCTCAATTATCAATCAGCTGCTGCACCTGCAGGGCTTTAATGAAGACAATTGCAGGGTTTGCATCCCTTGAAACGTGATTTAGTATTGGAAGTATTTCACCAAAAATGAAATTTTTGTTGCAGGGAATGCCTGATATCTGACGTGTATCTTAGTCAGGGCCGGCGCTACATAGCGTGGCAGGGCAGGCAGGTTCCAGGATCGGTGGCGGCAGCGAGCGGCCAAGCATCCCTCTCCACTCCACACAGCGGGTGTTTAGCGAGAGGCGAGGCAGACTGACCCATTGGGTCATGGAGTCCAGGTCCGGGGGTGGGGGAGCAGGCAGCGAAGGCCTCGGAGCATGGGCAGGATGACAGCACCCAGCTCCGAATAACATCTCCACATAGCGAGTGGGCGGCCTCAAAGACGGAGGCCACAGGGAAGGTAAGCAGCAAGGGCGGCCCGGAGGATAGACTCACAGGGGGCACGGAAAACAAGAATGTGCAGGGGACACAGGAACTCAGGGAAGGAGTGCAGCACAGAACCCCCATCGTCACCAGAATGAGAATGGGCCCTGCCTGCTGATGGTCATTAAACGTCCTCCTACAGCTGGCAGGAAGTTACTGGGCATCACACACTTACCAGCAGACAGGGACAAGATCGATCTCTCTCTCCATCTGGCATGAGGAAGTGAGCCGGAGTCACCACTATTTGTCTTCAGGCTGGGTCCAGAGGCGCAGGTGCAGGCCTGCGGACTACGGCTGAAGAAAAAGGTGGAAAGGCGCCACAAAAATCTCTACCCCCGCCACTTCCACCATATACATGGGCAGGCCAAAGGCCATATTGCATTTTACAGAA
The DNA here is from genome assembly GCA_028564925.1 of Lithobates sylvaticus. Classification (NCBI taxonomy): domain Eukaryota; kingdom Metazoa; phylum Chordata; class Amphibia; order Anura; family Ranidae; genus Lithobates; species Lithobates sylvaticus. The sequence continues at coordinate 634,314,781 of CM053026.1, forward strand.
AATTACAGAGCTGCAGATAAAAAAAAAAAAAAGGGAAGGGCAAATTTTAATAACATTCATACATACAATATGACTAAAGTTGCAATTATATATGCTATATTACTTATTACTATATCTTTTTTTTTTTGCAATTTTTTCCTACGAAAGTGGAGTTACCCTTTAAAGAGAAAGTAAACTTCTATCTTAAAATTTTACCTATAGGTAAGCCTATAATAAGGCTTACCTATAGGTAGTGTAAATATCTCCTAAACGTGCACAGTTTAGGAGATATTTACTATACATGCAGCCAGTGAAATCACTGGGGCAGGCGCTCTGAAGCAACGGCCACCATTCTTCAGAGCCCTGTGCCATGACTGGCGGCTCCCATGCGCATTCGCAGTAGTGCGGTTATCGCGGCTCTGTCCAGACACAGAGCCGAAGTCCGCAAACCTGGAAGCAAGACGGGTGAAAATAGAAGCTGTCTCCAGCGATGACATTGCATCGCTGGAAGGCTTAGTTTTGTGGTAAGTTTCACATAATGTGCTAGTATGTGATGCATACTTGCACATTATGCCTTTGTCTTGCAGGTAAGAAAAATAAAAAAAAGACAACCGCTTTAAAGTCAATGCAATGTGTCAGTTGTGCTGCTGACTGGATTTAGTTAAAAGCTTACATCCTCTAACCCAATCACAGCCGCAATCTTCCGGCGCTGAAGGGGTTAATATGAGCTGAGAGACCTGTCATAGGCACTCATCAAGACTACCCACCCTTTCTGCTTTCCTCCCCCATTTTTAGAGGCGTACTATAGCTGCTACCAATGAAAAGCGATCGAGGATGGGAGGATGAATGAAAGGTCCACCTTCATTCATATATCACTTTCATTCATGAAAGCTATAGTACAACTTCTGTGAATTGAGGAGGGGGCAGAAAGGGTAGGCACATTAGGCACTCTTGATGAGCGCTTATGACAGGCTCATATTAACCCCTGCAGCATAGATTTAGTTGCAATCTAAAGTCCTCATTTGAAATTCTATTCATCTGCCCTGACCAATCCCCAACTAGGATTGGCCGGGGGCAGGCCTCCTATATATACACTCATGGTCAGCCTGTTGTGGGAGGAGTTGTCAGTTGGGAGCATTGCCGGGCAAGACGTTTAGGAGGGATCCATGCCAGGGTTGGTGAGTGAAAAGCACAGTGAGAAACTCTGGGAGAGACATGCCAGGATTTGGATGTGAAGCCAGAGGGAGAAACTGTGGTGTTGTGAAGTCAAGTCGCTGCAGCCAGGAGGGTTGGCAGGATTTGCACCGGAATTTCTGGGATTAGTAGTCCACCAAGTATCAGCACAACTATTCTTTTCATCGAAAATGGTTGTTACAACTAAGGGGACTGCAGAACCCTGCCTGTAAATGGCTACTAGGAAAATGTTAGGACTTATTTAGAATGAGGCCTAGCCATGTGCTAACGGTGACAGCAATCTAGAATTGGACAGTAGAGGAAAATAAGTGATCAAGTAGTGTGCTGGAGGAGATGTGAAGTACGAAAGACTATCAATTTATATTCAACCACCTTTATTTCAACTAAGAAAGATTATTAATTTGGGAATCCCATGTCCCTTTTCCCCATCCAAGTTTAATCCCCTAATAAAAACAACAAAAACAAGTAAATAACTGTTCATTGACTGGAGAAAGTGTGCCTAAAAAGGATGACCAAGCAGGGTGATGTGTGGAGCTAGAACACGCAGTGACCCCACGGGGGCACTGCTACATTTTGGAGGTCCCACCGAGATCCACGGTCATGGTTAACCTGCTGGCCGTTGCCCCTAGCAACGCAGAAGAGGGGGGGGGGACTTTGCTTGTCCTGTTGCCTAGAGGAGCCGCAGTACTACACTTTGAAACTGCTCGCAGGACTTTGTGTACCGCAGCTGCAGAGAACCCGGATGGCCGGAGAGGACCAGGGATCACTCCCCAGAGGCAGAGAGGTGTTGCGTCCTAGCGACCTCTCCATGAAAATAAAGGACATATGTGGCGAAGAGAAGGCTGCCATGACCTGTGGCCTGGCAACTGCACGTGCTAGTGTGCGGGAGCCGAATAACATCCCTGAAGAGCCGGCCAGCTCCAAGTCCCTTGCTGTACCTGTCCGGAAGGAGCCCATGCTAGAGAGAGAAGTGTGCCTCCAGGTGAGCTGGATGAGGTAAGTAAGGGCTGGGTCATAGATTGGGGTTCCCCCAGAATACTGGAAAAGTTTGGGTCTTTGGAGAGACTAATTGAGTGGTCATCCCCTAAAGGAAATTTCAGAAGAGGAGGAGGAGTGGGACACAGGAGGTTCCCATCCCACAGAGACCCAGTCAGAGGCAGGAGAAAATGCTCAGCCTACAGTATGGACCCCTGTCCCTTGCAGCAGACCCTCCACTAACGAGACCACAGCGCCCACCTACAGGCAGTGGGTGGTGAGATCCCAGGATATGCGTGTCTTGCCAGGGAAGCTTAAAGAATTACCCAGGTTCTCTCGCTTCCAGAGGGAGATACAGAGAAGGGTTGCTCTGGAGTGGGGTCTGAACTACCCGTATGTCCCCTCCCAGATAATGGACATCGTGGAGAACTCCCGGGGAGAGTGGGAGGATGACCTTGTCTGGGATTTTCTGCATGTCCCAAAGCCTTTGTGGGCCAGTGGGCCCGGTTTGTGGTTATTCGAGAGGAATGGAAGCTGGGATATGCTATTTACAGGGATCGAGTCCTGATTGTAAAGGCGGGTCAGCTAAAAAAATGATTATTCATTTGGACATCCCATGTCCCTTTTCCCCATCCAAGTTTAAAGTGGAAGTAAACCCTTCCACATGACTTTGGCCTACAGGTAAGCCTAGATTAAGGCTTACCTGTAGGTCCAATAAATATCTCCTAAACCTACATGGTTTAGGAGATATTTAGCGATGAAAAGGCATCGCTGTCTACGGCGCATGCGCCGTAGACAGCGGCGCGCAGGCGCACTGAGGGCGCACTGAGTATGCCGCTCTCACGGCAATATGCCAATCTCGTGCGCATGCGCGGGAGTGACGTCATCGCCACTCCAGCGAATGATAGCGCTGGAGCGGCGAGACCCGGAAGTCACTCCGGCCCTGCATGGCGGCGAAGAAGATTGAAGATAAGGACCGCTTCGGGGGCTTCGTTTTCAGGTAAGTTTTTCATAATAAGCTAGTATGCTATGCATACTAGCTCATTATGCCTTTGCCTTGCAGGGTGTCTTTTTTTTTTTTTTTTTAACAGAGGCTTTACTTCCTCTTTAATCCCCTAATAAAAACAACAAAGACAAGTAAAAGACTGTTCATTGACTGGGGAAAGTGTGCCTAAAATGGCCTGACCAAGCAGGGTGATGTGTGGTGCTAGAACAAGCAGCGACCCCACAGGGGCATACAACATTAAAATCTGTATTTGGTCCCCTGCTGATTTTGTACGTTTGCCCACTGACAAAGAAATGATCAGTCTATAAAATTTTATTGGTAGGTTTATTTTAACAGTGAGAGACAGACAAACAAAAATATCCAGAAAAATGCATTTTAAAAAAGTTATATGCAAGTTATATGAGTTGGAGTGAAATAAGTATTTGATCCCCTATCAATCAGCAAGATTGCTGGCTCCCAGGTGTCTTCTATACAGGCAACGAGCTGAGATTAGGAGCACTCTCTTAAAAGGGAGTGCTCCTAATCTCAGCTTGTTACCTGTATAAAAGACACCTGTTGACAGAAGTAAATCATTTAGATTCCAATTTCTCCACCATGGCCAAGATCCAAAAGCTGTCCAAGGATGTCAGCTGCAAGATTGTAGACCTACACAAGCCTGAAATGGGCTACCAGACCATCGCCAGGCAGCTTGGTGAGAGGGTAACAACAGTTGGTGCTATTATTCGCAAATGAAAGAAACACAAAATAACTGTCAATCTCCCTCGGTCTGGGGCTCCATGCAATATCTCACCTAATGGAGTTTTTAATGATCATGAGAATGGTGAGGAATCAGATCAGAACTACACAGGAGAATCTTGTCAATGATCTCAAGGCAGCTGGGACCATATTCATCAAGAAAACAATTGGTAACACACTATGCCGTTAAGGACTGAAATCCTGCAGTGCCCGCAAGGTCCCCCTGTTCAAGAAAGCACATGTACAGGCCAGTCTGAAGTTTGCTAATGAACATCTGAATGATTCAGAAGAGAACTGGGTGAAAGTGTTGTGGTCAGATGAAACCAAAATCAAGCTCTTTGGGCTCTCAAAAGCTGTTCCTCAGATACCAAGCCGATAGCGTGAGGCTCTCTACTCGAGGGTGCAGAATCGGCCCCTGGGAAATCAGGTCCTCTCTGACCGGAAGAGGTAGAGGGGGACTGAAGGCCAGTCTTTTCAAGATGGCAAACCAGGGTCTCTTTGGCCAAAATGGCGTCACCAGTATGAGATCCGTAGACTCAGTTAGAAATTTCTGCAGAACCACAGCTATCAGCCGGAGGAAAGGCATAACACAGGTTGAACCGCCAGGGGTTGGCAAAGGCATCTATTGCCAAGGCCTGAATCTGTGGGTGAACTGAAAATAATTGAGCCACTTTTCTGTTGGCCTCTGAGGCAAAAAGATTCACCTCTGGTTGCGCCCAATGTTCTACAATTTGCCTGAACACCTCCGTGATGAGGGACCACTCGTCCTGACACACCTGCTGACGGCTGAGAAAATCCGCTAGGGAATTCTGAGCGCCCTTCAGGTGAATGGCTGACAAAGAGGCCAGATTCACCTCTGCCCAGCCCAATATCTTGCTGGCTATAGTCTGCAGGACAGGACTCCTTGTGCCCCCCTGCTTGTTCACATATGCGACAGCTGTCACATTGTCTGTACGGACCTGTAGGTAAAACCCCCTTATCTGGGATTGAAAGACCTCCATGGCTCTCAGGATAGCCAGCAATTCCCTCTGATTTGAGGATTGACGAGCCTTTGTCACTGACCAGGTACCCTGAGCTAGGGACTGCTCCAGATGAGCACCCCATCCCCAAGAACTGGCATCGGTCTTCATCACTATGGCGGCCGGCCGGGCCCAGGACAGACCAACCTTCAGGTTGTGATGAGTCCGCCACCACCATAAAGTCCCTTTGACTTTGGCTGGTATCTGGATCGGCTGGTCTAGGGTTTGCCCCCTGCCATCCCAGCGGCTCAGCATGAAATTTTGTAGGGGGCGCTGATGTAGTCTTGCCCAAGGCACAGCCGGAAAACAGGACGTCATCAGACCTAAGGCTCTCATAACTTCCCTGATAGAGAATACCTGATTGGATTGAAGTGGGGCTACTGCCTGCTCCACTTTCAGAATCTTTTCTTCCGGGAGAAAAACCCTCATCTCCACTGAAGATATCCTGTACCCCAAATACAGGACCTCCTGTGTTGGGGTAAGCTGGGATTTTTCCCGGTTGATTAGCCACCCGAGAGATAGGAGGAAACTCTGGGCCTCCTGTAACTCTCTCTAGCTGTTGAGCGGAGGGGGCCATGAACAGGAGATCGTCCAGGTAAGGTATTACTGTAATGGCCATGACTCTTAATGGGGCTAAGGCCACTGCTAGGACTTTCGTGAAGATTCTCGGGGAAGAAGATAGGCTGAAAGGAAGCGCCTGGAACTGGAAATGCAGAACTTCTGCATCTATCCTTACCGCCAGCCTTAGGAACTTCTGAAATTCCTGATGTATAGGGATGTGTAAGTACGCATCCCTGAGATCTACCGTGGCCATGTAACATAAAATAGATTCCATCCTGAATCGTTTGTACTTTACAAACTGATTTAGGGGCCGGAGATTCAGAATCAATCTGAATTTCCCCAAAGGTTTTCTCACAACAAACACGTGGGAGTAAACCCCCTCACCCTGCTCTGTCTTGGGTACCCGTATAAGGACCTTCTGGTCTACTAGATCCCCTAATAATAGGCCCAGAGCCCTCGCTTTCTCCCGGTCTCTGGGCAAATGGGTAATTTGAAAATTTGATGGGGGAGCTGAATTGAACTCCAATCTGTACCCGTTCTTTATGATGTCCAAAATGAACGGACTTGGAGTGCACTTTACCCACTGTGGGAGGAATTCCCCCAGTCTTCCTCCCACCAGGACACAGGAGTCACTGTTTAACTTGGAGGCAGAATCACCCTTCCAAGTCTTAAGCCATACCGCCCGCCTTGCTGCATTCACTAATGCAGCTGACCTGGCGGACAATTTTACAGACTCTGCGGAGGCGTCCGCTAAAAAGCCCACTGCCTTAAAAAGTAGGGGAAAGGATTTCAGGAGCTGCTGTCTGGAAGTGCCCACTGAGATATGGGCCTGTAACTGTGACAGCCAGCACTCCAGGTTCCTGGTGACACATGTCGCTGCCAGGGCGGGCTTTAGTCCAATTGCAGAGGCGTCCCACGCCCTCTTCAGCAATACGTCCCCACTCCTATCCATGGGATCCCTGAGGTCATCAAAGGCTAAGTCCGTCTTCTTTGACACTTTAGCCAAAGGTGCGTCCAATTTGGGCACCTTATTCCAAGGGTGCGAAGCATCCACCTCAAACGGGAACCTCCTCTTGAGGCTACCAGAGAAGAAGGGTCTCTTCTCTGGCTGTTCCCACTCCCGCAGAATCAATTCGATCAGGGAATCGTGTACGGGAAAGACCCTGGCTTTCTGAGACCCCGACCCTGGTACATCAGGTCGTGTTTCGACAGTTGGACCTGCTCCTCACGAATCTCTAATGTGTCGTAGATAGCCTTGAGCAGGTCTCCCACATCCTCTAGGGATAACCTGTACCTTGACCCTCTGGTAGAATCTACCTCTGAGTCTGATGCCGAATCTATTAGGGAGGAGGTTTGTGATCTAGACCCCCTTTCTCTCTCTCTCCCTCGCCCTCCTGGCTGGGTTCGGATAGGGAAGGGAGACTAGCTTCCCTTTGCAAACTACAAGGGGGGCCCATCCTATCCATCATACCTTTGAATGATTGAAAGGTAGATGTAAGCTCATCCTTAACGGACGACAACATTTTATGGCAAGCTGCCACCGAGTCGTCTTTAACAAGGCTACTGACACAGTCAGGGCATAAGGGCTTCTCCCAACTGGGTGCCAGCTTAGTCCCACACACGGCACACTTCTTCCTAGGGATATGAGTCCTATCCTGGCTTTTAACCTAAGAAACCAAAAAAGAGACAGAGGACAAGTTTCTATTAGAAAGAGATCCCTGACCCACAACCACCACTGTGCCTGGGTCAGCCTAGGAAGTGCCTATCCATCACCAAGGGTCCCTACCCAGGGAAGAAAGATTTGGGGTCCTAAGACCCTACCACCCCCCAGCATAAGCATGGTCTACCCTCACCACCTTACCTGGGGAGGTGCCAGAGCCTACAGAACCGGAGTCCGTTGCCTGAACCGCAGTCTCCATTCCTGGTGTCTTGCGCAACCTGGCTGAGAATTCACACCGCTCCGGGTGCCTGTAGTCTTCCCCACTGCGCCTCCTGAGACTGGAACTGCTTCTCACGGCGCCCCCTAATGACGCCGTTCCGCCGGAAGTACTCGTCACTTCCGCCCGCTGGAACACAAAAGCCCCACCCCCTCGCGTCTGCCGGTTAGCACACAGCATGTGGAAAGCTCTCCTCACTTCACAGCGCCGGAGCCTCAGCACGGCCGGCCGAGCGTCACTCACCCGCCAGCCGAGTACAGGTACCGCTGAGGGGGACACAGGGGGGAAATCACCAGGGGTCCAGCTCCACTGAGCTAACGGCAGTGGGGAGGAGAAACATCCTACTCTTCCCCAGCAGGACAGAGGGATGCCTAGGCAGGAGGAGGCCAACGCCAGGTGCTCTTCCCAGGACAGTCCTGAGACATGGAGCTCCCTTAGTTCCTAAAAATGTGCTCCTTCCCGTCCAGCAGGAAACACAAAAAACTGAAGAGGGAGGCCTGGAGGACCACCTTTTAAAAGATATGGTGTACACGTGTTTCCTGTCCCGGAGGGAGGAGCCCTATGTCTCAGAGGCTGTCCTGGAAGACGGAAGGAGAAAAGGACGTCAATTTTGTTTGGGTACAACATCGCACAACCGTGCAATTGTTAGTTAAATCGACGCAGTGGCAAATCGCAAAAAGTGCTCTGGTCTTTGGCCAGCCAAATGCTCCGGGGCTGAAGTGGCCTAGCCAGTCTCCAGACCTTAATCCCATAAAAAATATGTGGAGGGAGCTGAAGGTTCGAGTTACCAAACGTCAGCCTCAAAACCTTAATGACTTGGAGAGGATCTGCAAAGAGGAGTGGGACAAAATCCCTCCTGAGATGTGTGCAAACCTGGTGGCAGGAAACGTCTGACCTCTGTGATTGCCAACAAGGGTTTTGCCACTAAGTACTATGTCATGTTTTGAAAAGCGGTCAAATATTTATTTCACTCATTAAAAGGCAAATCAATTTATAACTTTTTTTAAATGCATTTTTCTAGATTTTTTTGTTGTTATTCTGTCTCTCACTGTTAAAATAAACCTACTATTAAAATTATAGACTGATCATTTCTTTGTCAGTGGGCAAACGTACAAAATCAGCAGGGGGTCAAGTACTTTTTTTCCCTTACTGTACTTGCGTAATACACATGTCTGCATGGACCTGAATACTCCAGCTCTGCTGTACAGAAAGTGCAAGAGGCTGATATCAGGTCTATTTCAGGTACATACACTGCTTGTATTCTGACTCTGATTGTTGTGAAGCGATTTATCCCTTGTTAGACCTCTATGCCTGGCCTGTATAAGATATAATCACTGAGGTCAATCCTCATCAGATAGCTTGAACTCACCAAATGCCGATTCCATTCAAAAAGGTGCTTTTATTCTGAACATCAGGTTACAGCAGATGACAGGATACAAACAGATGAATAGGTTGTGGTATTTATGCGGTCAAAAGATGATATTGTCTGTAGCTTAGAATGCAGAATACATGTGCCCTGCTACATGGGGCTTGTAGCTGCATCCATGACACAGGAAGTACAACCACAGGGTGGAGCATTACATATAAAAGGAAGTGTGTCATAACATCAGGGAAAAAGAACATAAGAAAACAAGTGCATTACCATAAAAGGTCACTAGAAGGCAGAATATGAACTAAATATAAACGTCCATAGAAAATGGTTAGGAAAACAGTCTATATAAATGTTATGCCTGTTGGGGCAGCACAGCTTGCATTTAAAAATGTATTAATGGATTACAGGTCTGCATTAATTTCTGTTTTATATACATGCCTAAAATTCAACTTTAATTGGTCTTCAGAATTGGCAGAAAAATAAGAGAAGCATCAGTAATTTTAACATGGCATTTTATCCAATGTTCTAGCAATACATGTATGCAGCAAAGACATGCATAGATGGCTGCAGATGACATAGACATGGCACTTACCTGTCATTAGTGTGTAGTAGTTGGGATAAGAGAGACTGGGAAAGTCTGGAGTCATATAATCCACTTTAACACCACTTTTCACAAACTCCCTAAAGCCAGGGAGCAGATCCAGCTCTTTATCATTTATATAATCAAATCTAAAGCCATCAATCAGGAAGACCAGAAGTTTGTGCTGAGCCATGGAGGGGTATGCCAGGATGAGGGCGAGGAGGATGGGATAGAAAGTTCTGCATGGTGCCATGGCTGTAGCTGGATCTTTCCCCAGCACACAGCTGCTACCTGCGTCAGAGATGCAATATCATCAGGCTTCAGCAGAGAGGGATGGGCCTCACTTTGGCAACTCTCACAGCTTCCCTGATTTACCATTTGTAACCCTTTGTGATACATGAGGCTAGGCACACTGTGCTTTCCTTGGTTTTAAAATATTTCTGACCATGTGTTTTTCCCATTTTTTTCATCTGTGACTTTAAATATTTCAGAATAATTGGGACACTTTGTTTAGATTACTAAAAAGCGGTAGAAAAGTTATTTTTACCTACAGGTAAGCCTATAATATGGCTTATCTGTAGGTAAAATTATTATCTCCTAAACGTACACCATTTAGGAGATATTCACCCTGAAACGGTGAATGGGGATGCACCGGACTCCTGCTGTACTCAATCAAAAGATTGTACAGAATAATGATTTTATCAAACTTTATAGCTTTGAGGCCTTATGAACACTGGACTTAAAAACCGCCGCTGTAACAAGTATTTTGCTTTTTTATTAGTCTGTAAAATCACTTCTATGTTAGCCTATGTGTCCACGCCAACATAAGTGTTTACAAGCATATTAGAAGAGGAGTGTTTACAGCCAACAAAAAAAAAAAAAAAAACACATCACAGATGCACTCAAGACAGAAGCTGAAAAGCAGGAAAACACTGAACATGCCAAAACATGACTGTTGATTCATTCCAATGGCCAGAATAAGTTAATATTCCTCTTCAATGGAATCCATTAACACCTAAACACTTGATGCTCCTACACGCCTTTTAACCACTTCAGCCCTGGAGGATTTTACCCCCTTCCTGACCATAGCACTTTTTAGCGATTTGGCACTGCGTCGCTTTAACTCACAATTGCGCGGTCGTGCGACGTTGTACACAAACGTGGTGGTATTTGATCGCGGTTTTTATTTTTTTGCGCTATAAACAAAAAAAGAGTGTCAATTTTGAAAAAAACTCAATATTTTTTACTTTTTGCTATAATAAATATCCCCCAAAAATATATAAAAAACAATTTTTTTCTTGTTTAGGTCGATATGTATTCTTCTACATATTTTTGGTAAAAAAAAATTAGCAATAAGCGTATATTTATTGGTTTGCTCAAAATTTATAGCGTCTACAAAATAGGGGATAGTTTTATGGCATTTTTATTTTACATTTCTTTTAATAGTAAAAGGCGATCTGTGATTTTTTTTCGGGACTGCGACAATATGGCGGACACATCAGACATTTTCGACACTATTTTGGGACCATTGTCATTTATACAGCGATCAATGCTATAAAAATGTATTGATTACTGTGTAAATGACACTGCAGTGAAGGGGTTAACCACTAGGGGGCAGTGAAGGGGTTAAGTGTGTCCTAGGGAGTGATTCTAACTGTTAGGGGGCTGGACTTCAACACACAGGACAGTGATCACAGCTCTTGATGAGAGAGAGCTGTGATCACTGTCCTGTCACTAGGCAGAAAGGGGAAATGCTTTGTTTACAAAAGCATCTCCCCGTTCTTCCTCTCCGTGACATGATCGCAGGCACCCGGCGGACATCGAGTCTGCGGGGCCCCCGGTCACGGAGACCGTGGCAGACACGCGCCCGCGCCACTGGCTGCGTGCCCGCTTCTTAAAGGGGACATTCCTGTACGCCCTTTTGCCTACCAGCGCCATTCTGCTGACGTACATTGGCGTGAATCACAGCTGATCACAATGTGAACCAGGAAGTACCGGTAAATGTCTTTCTTCGGTTCGCACTGACAGGGAGAGCCAATTGGCAGCTCTCCCTGTCAGAGGGGTGACTGCGCTGATAATCAGCACATGGATTATAAGCGCAGCCCCCCATGAGAGGTGCCCAATAGCTGCCAATCAGTACCCATCAGCTGCCAGTCTGTTCCCCATCAGTAATGCCTGTCAGTGCCAAAATTGCAAATCAGTGCCCATAAATGTGCCAATCAGTGCCCCATTAGTAATGCCTGTCAGTGCCCTTCAGATGCCAATCAGTAATGCCTATCAGTAGCTCATCAGTGCTCAGTGCTGCCTATCTAGTGCCATCTATCAGTGCCGCCTATCAGTGCCCATCAGTGCCGCCTATCAGTGCTCATCAATGCTGCATATCAGTGTAGCCTATTGGTGCCCATCAGTGCTGCATATCAGTGTAGCCTATTGGTGCCCATCAGTGCTGCATATCAGTGCCGCCTATCAATGCCCATGTATTTTACATATCAGTGGCTCCTCATCAGTGCCCATCAGTGCCACCTCATCAGTGCTGCCTCATCAGTGCCCATTAGTGCAGCCTCATCAATGCCCACCAGTGAAGTAGAAAACAACATTTTATAACAGTGTAATGACCAAAACCCCTAGGGGCGACCTTGAATTTTCTGGGCTTACCAATTACCTCCTCGTAGCTCGTCTTTCGTTGTCTAGGGGTTCCCAGGGTTAGTACCCAGTTAGTACCCAGTAACTTTTTATTTTGCAGGGGTAACATCCAACAGTAACACAGTCTCAGGTGGGAATAGAGGGCACGGGTGATAAAACTCAGGCACTTTGAACTGCTGACATCCACTGATTGTCTCTTATTTAGCCCAGAGAGTAGCCACTCGCAACTGGGCGCTTCACTGCTGGATAAACCTCTAACCATAGATTTAGCAGCCAACATGTGATCCGGAAACTTTGCAAAGTCTCTGCCACAGACTAGATTGTAACTGAAGATAAATAGGAACCTTTCCCACAGTACCTGGATCTCTCAGTCTGCTTGGCGATACTGTGGGAATTGTGGATTTTCTAGTGTCCATACAACTCAGCTCCCAGGCTCTTACCGAGCAGCCAGCTTGTTGGCCCTCCTCCGAAGAGTCCTCCCCTGGTCGCTTGCACGAGTTGCCATGTCACTCCAATACCGAGAGCACACTGGGACACCTCCGAATCCTCCTTCAGTTACTGGGCCTCGAACTAGCCAGTTCCGAGGCTCGGGAACGGACGGATCCCCACCCCAGACCATGAGGGCCTCTGGGGCTGGTCAGGATGACCATGCTTGCGGGACGGCAGACACTCCTGGGTCCGGGACCCCTCACGGGGCTGGCCTGGACTGGAACCAGGAATCAAAGCAGCAGCCGAACCCTGAACATGTGACTCCAGCATCTTAAATACCCCTTCCCAGATTACGCAGTGGGGCCAGACGCGCCCACTGATTGGCTCCAGGAAAGATTGGTACCTAATACGGTGGGGCCAGCCACAAACTGCGCCCAGTTAAAACTGATTGGCTCTAAGGAAAGATTGGTACCTAAAAATAGTTTGTTTAGCAAACATAAAAACCCAGTCCAACCAGGCTTGTGTTCTCAGCCATGTCACAGCACAGGTGCCTCACTGCACCTATAAGGACAAGCTTTTTTATAGGAGAACAGAACTTCCCCTTTCACACTGTACAGCCCAGCGCTCAAACTGACACCGCCAAAAAACCGTTAAAACTTTCACACTGGGTTGTCCCAACAAAAGTCCTGCTATGCACCACTTTTTTACCGACCGAGTACAAGTACCGCAAACCGCCGCTACTTTTTTTTTAACCCTTTGCGGCCGCTACTCGCGGCCGATACCGCGATTACCGATACTTTTTTTACCGTCGCCGCCCCGCACCGCCCCAGTGTGAAACCAGTCAAGTGACAGTTTTCAAAGCACAGCACAATACAGACTAACGATATCTTCTTTATAATTATGAAGAACTGATGGCTGGCACTTATGGGCACTGACTGATGGGCACTGATAGGTGGCACTGACTGATGGACACACATATGCAGCAATGATGGCTGGCACTTACTGATGGGCACTGATATGCGGCACTGATGGCTGGCACTTATGGGCACTAAATAGGCACGTGCGAGCTTTAAAATAGTTATAATGGATGCGAACGTTTTCAAATTAAAAGTGTCATTTTAAAGGCTAATATGCATGTTAATGTCATTAAAAGGGTTTGGGGACATGGGTCCTGCCCCAGGGGACATGTATCAATGCAAATTTTTTTTTTAAAAAAAACGGCCGTGGGCCGTGATTTTAGGCACTTACTGATGGCCAAGGGATAACTCCATGGATAAGAATGCGGCACAGTTCACAGATGGCACAGCCAGGAAAGCGTGGCACTGATAGGTTCAAGGCACACTGGTACTGTGAGCAGGGATGATTTGCACCAGCAACTGACTGTCCGTGGACTTTAGAACTGATGGGATGCACTGAAATGGCTGGCACTTATGGGGTTTGGGGACACATGTATAGGTTTTTTCAGGAGCACTGGTAAATGTGGTACTGATTTGCCTGGGGGGTGTCTATAGCACTGATAAAGGGGCGCATGTTTCACTTTAGAACTGTCTGGCACTTACTGATGGGCACACAGAGAACAGTGATTCATTGAAACGAAAAAAGCATTGATGAAAAAAAAAAGCGTAGGGGTCCCCCCACAATAACCAGGCCCTTCATGGGATAGATATTAAGGGAAACATTAGGGTCCCCCTCAAAATTGATTGAGGTGGTATGGATTATGGGGAACACTAAAATATATTATCCGAGCATGGCAGGCCGCAGGAAAAGAGGGGGGGACGAGAGCGGGGGGCTTATCGGAATCTGGAAGCCCCCTTTAACATGGGACCCCCAGATCCCGCCCCCCCCTGTGAAATGGTAAGGGGGTACAAAAGTACCCCTACCATTTCACCAAAAAAGTGGCAAAAATGGTAAAATGACAGGAGACAGTCTTTGAAACTACTAGGGGGGAACTGTGTATGTGTGTTAATGCAGCGCTTATACCCCAAATGGTGCTTTTGCAAGAAGGATGTTATTAATGGATTTGGGTTTATAAAGAAAAATGTTTTTTGACTTGATGCCAACCTCTGGTATCGAGAATATGTATAAATATACAGTGCAAAGCCTTATATATAAAACACATAAAAATGGTAGACTGTTTTCAATAAAACCATGGGTGTATATAAAAATACTTGTGATTTAAAACTGGTGAAAATAAAATCCAAAGATACTTTTATAACGTGAGAAAATATTGTGAAAAAAAAAAACTCAATATCTATAAAATCGAGGGTGCTAGGTAAAATCTATACAAGAAAGTGTATAGAAGTGAAGTCCATAGCAAATTAATTGTGGTCAGGTGAAATGACACTCGTGGCAATAGGTGACTTAATTCGGTGTGATGGTGACGGCTTGTCTGATGGCTCTCAGGCCTAATGGAATGAGGCTTACCGGATAAATTGGACTTGAAAAAGGCTTACGCCTCACAAGTCGCAAAAGCTTAAACGTTTAGGGACTGGCAACTCTCAACTCCTCATGATGGCTCCAGAACTTTTCTCAGGTACCACGTTGGTTGATAGGTAACAGGAGGGTAAGTATCGGGTGGGGGAAGGTGAGCGTCAGAAATCCACGTTTTCAAGCATGTTGTGTAGTCATATTTAAAAGGAAGAACTTACATAGCGTAATACCGTTGAGAAACGTTTTTAATGTTAAGAAAACAGTTTAAAAACACTCACATTTAGATGGTTAAAAACAGGCCTGTTTTAAAATTTGGAGTTTGGCGTGGTGCTGTCCTTGTAGTCCAGGTGGACTACAAGGACAGCACCACGCCAAACTCCAAATTTTAAAACAGGCCTGTTTTTAACCATCTAAATGTGAGTGTTTTTAAACTGTTTTCTTAACATTAAAAACGTTTCTCAACGGTATTACGCTATGTAAGTTCTTCCTTTTAAATATGACTACACAACATGCTTGAAAACGTGGATTTCTGACGCTCACCTTCCCCCACCCGATACTTACCCTCCTGTTACCTATCAACCAACGTGGTACCTGAGAAAAGTTCTGGAGCCATCATGAGGAGTTGAGAGTTGCCAGTCCCTAAACGTTTAAGCTTTTGCGACTTGTGAGGCGTAAGCCTTTTTCAAGTCCAATTTATCCGGTAAGCCTCATTCCATTAGGCCTGAGAGCCATCAGACAAGCCGTCACCATCACACCGAATTAAGTCACCTATTGCCACGAGTGTCATTTCACCTGACCACCAATTAATTTGCTATGGACTTCACTTCTATACACTTTCTTGTATAGATTTCACCTAGCACCCTCGATTTTATAGATATTGAGTTTTTTATTTTTCACAATATTTTCTCACGTTATAAAAGTATCTTTGGATTTTATTTTCACCAGTTTTAAATCACAAGTATTTTTATATACACCCATGGTTTTATTGAAAACAGTCTACCATTTTTCTGTGTTTTATATATAAGGCTTTGCACTGTATATTTATACATATTCTCGATACCAGAGGTTGGCATCAAGTCAAAAAACATTTTTCTTTATAATCCCAAACCCATTAATAACATCCTTCTTGCAAAAGCACCATTTGGGGTATAAGCGCTGCATTAACACACATACAAATTTCTTACCACCGATAGTCTTTCGGCAATGCTAGCAGCTTTAGTCATTTAAAATCTATATACAGCGCAGTATCCACTTCCTTTTTTTACTAGGGGGGAACTGGCTGACTGCTTGTTCACTACCTGCACCACACTCATATTATCGGACCAGAAGACCACTTGATGATCACGCAACCGTTTACCCCAAAGCTCAATATCAACAATTATCGGAAAGAGCTCCAGGAGGGTGAGGTTGCCCAACAAACCCAAGCGGGCCCATGAGGCCGGCCACCGCACAGCGGACCATGTCCCCTGAAAGAAAGTGCCGAAGCCACAGGAGCCTGCTGCATCGGTGTATAGCTCCAGCTGTGTGTTTGGCACTTCCTCCCGCAGCCAACAAGACTGGCCATTGTAGGCTTGAAGGAATGACAACCAAATCCCCAAGTCGGCACGCATGGGCCTGGTGATCCGAACGTAGTGGTGAGGGGCGGACACCCCTTTCATGGCCCATGCCAGGCGCCTGCAGAAGGCTCTCCCCATCCGAATAACCCTGCAGGCAAAAACCAAGTGACCCAACAGAGATTGTAGTTGTTTCAACTGCAATTTCTTGGCACCCTTGGCCAAGCGGACAAGGGAAAGGAGCCTGGCTAGCTTGTCCTCTGGCAATCGAAAGACCATCGCCTCCGTGTCAATCCCGATTCCCAGGAAAGCCAGAACAGTCACCGGGCCTTCAGTCTTATCAGCGGACAGTGGAACCGCGAAACACCGGCAAGTGTCTTGAAAAACAGTAAGCAGCTGCTGGCACCGACCACTGTCCGCTGGGCCCACAAAGAGAAAATCGTCCAAGTAGTGCAACAAGGACTGGCAACCAGCCTCCTGGGCAACCACCCATTCAAGGAAGCTGCTAAACAGCTCAAAGAAATAACACGAAATGGCACAACCCATGGGTAGGCACATGTCGAAAAAATAGCTTCATTGAAAGTAACAGCCCAGGAGGTGGAAACAGTCCGGGTGGACCGGGAGGAGGCGAAAGGCGGACTCTATGTCCGCCTTAGCCAGCAACGCCGACCTACCGGCAGCCCTCACTAACTGAAGCGCCCTATCAAAAGAGGCGTAGTGGACCCTGGATTCTTCCTTGTCGATGCCGTCGTTAACCGAGGAGCCAGAAGGGTACGACAAGTGATGGATGAGGCGGAATTTTCCCTCCGCCTTTTTGGGGACCACACACGAGGGGGGATCAAATGGGCCAGCCATCCGTCCCAATTCAATTTCCTTCCGAAGCTTCTCGGCAACGACGGACTTGAATTCCACAGCCGACTTTAGATTGGGCGCCATGGTGGGTGCATCCGATGGGAAAAATGGGATCCAAAAGCCACGGTCCAAACCATCGCTCAGAATCAGCGCCTCTCTATGAAGGGGGTACCGGTCTAGCCAGGGAAGCATCTCTGAGACGTTCACCGGCGACCTCTGGCTTAGAAAGGTCAGGCTTTGCGCCTGGCCTGGGAATTGGCTGCTTACCCCTCCGAAAGCACCGGCTGGCGGGGTGGGCACCACCGCAACCCGAGCACTCGTGTTTGAAACGGCACGCGGTGTACCACTTGCAGTGGCTTTCGTTAAATAACCAACAAACACCCTTTTTCGGAGCGGCCGACGCTCCGGGGGAAGTGCCGGCCGGGGACTGGTAGGACGAAGGCCTGTGGGGGCACATGAGCAACAGCCACAGGCTGCCATCCTGACAATTGAAACAAAACTCCTTGCGCGCCGCCATCTTTTGACGGAACTGAGTGTCGTAGTGAAACCAACACTGTCCGCCATAAACTTTGTAAGCACCCCAAATGAGGTCTAGGTAACAAAAAAGGGAAGTGGCTAACTCCGGAAACCGCTCGCAGAGCACACCCGCGTAAGCGCAGAACCCTTGGAGCCAGTTTCCAAACGTCCGTGGGAGCTGTTTTGGCTTGTCACCCTGGGTAGATACGTCGATCCGCCGAGATTTGTCTATTGTTTCCCTGTCCGGCGGGACGAGCGCGATAAAATCAACGAATTTGCGGCGCCAAATCTTGTCCTTCACCTCCTCCGTCAAGTGCGTGCCTGTAGGTGAGACCGCCCACAAAGCACCACCAGAAATGGGGGGAGGGGCAGTCGCTGGACCCGACACCCCCATGCTGGAAAGGACAGATTTCACGACCGAAGCAATGCGGTCCTCCGGCGGGTCCGATACGGAAGCTTCAGTCGCCCTACCCCAAATTTAATTACAGTCATACTCACTGAGATGTAGAGGCAAGT
Organism: Lithobates sylvaticus; assembly: GCA_028564925.1. NCBI lineage: Eukaryota > Metazoa > Chordata > Amphibia > Anura > Ranidae > Lithobates > Lithobates sylvaticus. The sequence continues at coordinate 634,333,078 of CM053026.1, forward strand.
TAGATGAAGGGCGACCAGCAGCAGGACCCAGCGGGACATCCGGTGCCGGAACGGCCATGGAAGGCAGGGGTCCGGGACGACCGTCACCTGGAGGAACAGAAGAGGCGGCAGGACCCTGCTGACGGACGGCAAGGTCCAGGGGAGGGGGTCCGACCACCAACCCTGACGAGTCCGAATGGCCAAGGACAGCAGCTGGACAAGCACAAGATCGTCTGCAGGCATCATGAGATGGACCCGGGGCGGTTGCGGCCGCCAGCCCAGGCCTGGGTAAGGAGCCTCCCGCCCTGCCGGGCGCAGGAAGACCAGGCTGCTGCATAGAAGCAATTGGCCCCCGGGGACCCCCCGCCCAGTTGGACGCAGGGAGGTACGTATGAACCGGGGAGGGAAGGGATGTTTGAGCGGAACAAAAACCACCCGCCCTGCTGGGCGCAGGGAGGTGGTGGTGAGCACAGAGCGTCGGAGGAGGGTGGCGCGCTGATGCCGAGAAAACGCCGCCCGCCTCGCTGGGCGCGGGGAGGCCACGTTACATATCCTGAGAACCACGCCGACCACCCACCCATCCGGGTGCAGGGGGACATGGTGCCATGAGCCCAGGCTGGTGAGATGCGGGTGACAACAGCGGATCTCCCGCCCTGCAGGGCGCAGAGAGACTCCGCACTGGCGGCTGTACAGCATTCATGGACACGGAGGAGACCTCAGCCTCGCTAGGCGCAGGGGGGTCGAAAACATATGGAGCACTGGATGGCGGGACAGACCCACCCGCCCTACAGGGCACGGGGAGATCTGGGGGAGGCAGCACACTAACATTGGAGGCAGTGGTACCCCATGAATCTCCCGCCCTGCCGGGCGCAGGGAGATTGGGTACATTCACATATAACTGGGGCAAAAAATTGGGCATGAATGACTCTCCCGCCCTGCAGGGCGCAGGCAGGGTCATTCCATGCCGCAATGCAGGAGATGTATGATCCCCCTCAGTGGTTTCTCCCGCCCAGCCAGGCGCAGGGAGAAAAGGATCCACCGGGGGCAGCATAGCCGGCACCAAGTCACTGCGCAGAGCGGAACCAAAGTCCAGGAGGCCAGGGCGGGCGGCCGCAGAGGAGATGCGCACCCGGGACTTCCCACGCCTCCCGGAGGATCTCCGCGCCGAGGACCGGGGATCTCCAACCACCGCGTACCCCCCGCCCGCCGCGGGAGCGGGCTCAGGTAAGGCGGCGGGTAATTTACGGCCAGGGAGCGCCTCAGCTCCAGCCTGGCCACATGTCAAAAAACTGTCAGCGGATGGGGCAGTGCTGGAGACCGCCCGAACGGAGCCCTGCATAGAACGAGGGCTCCGCGAGCGGCCCGCGCGGGAGGAGAGGCCGGCAGCATGAGGCAGGGGGGGGACCGCCAAGCGGGGGCCCCGACGATGGCGGGAGGAGGTGCCGCGCTTCCTAGCTGAAGGAGCGCAGACACCCAGTGCAGCAGGGCGGTCAGGGGAGCAGGGGTCATAGGATTGACCCGCAAGGGCCCTAGAACTGGGGCTCAGCCGAGAAGGCGGGCGGGCCCGCCTCCGGGCCCTAGGCTCAACAGGAGGTTCCGCAGGCAGGGGAGGAGGGGGGGGTTGAGGAGCAGGAGGGGCAGGTGGAGCAGTCCCAGGGGATAGGAGAGAAAAAAGCCAGTCAGCCTTACCTTCGAGAGCCAGCTCACAGACCTTGGCCAAAAGGAGCTCGGTGTCCATGGCTGGAGGCACAGGGTCAGCAAAACACAGGGTCAGCTCTTCCAACGGATCTTGCATGACTCGTGTAGCCTAGTAAAGACCACCCCTTCTGTTGTGACCCCTTTATTCCAAAACCCCCTTTTTGCTACCCCTCTTAAATAATGGGCCACACCGTACTTCTTGTGGAGTAAATGGCCACAACAGCCTTTATTAAACTTAACTCCAAATATAAATAACCATATAAAACCGTATAAATAACCATATAAAATTAACCATAAATAACCATAAACATTTTATTGTAAACATAAATAACCATCGGTTATACCCTCTTATGTTGGTCAGTGACGGGGCTAACACTTGTAACACAACCATTTTAATTAACCAATATATATATATGACTATATATATATCTACCACCAGGGGGCACTGCAGGATTAACCGAACCAAGTAGGCCTCCATTTTAACCGCCCGGAGACAAAACCCTATCCCGCAGTGCACACAGAGTAATCATCGACTTCGATGTACTACACCGGAGGGGCCATCTCATGACGAGCCCCCCACACACTCACCAACTACATCACTGCCACCGTCACTGACCAACCTAAACACCGCCAACCCACTTTCTTCCAGACATCCATCTTGATTTCCTGAAATGATAACAAAAGCATTAAAACCTTCACAACAAAACTTAACTATTGGGAGGGTGGGTGGGAAAAACTGCCTCCTCCTGTGAATTCCATACAACGAGTGTTCCCGATTGGCCACGCCCCCTTTTTATAATGCCGCTCCCCCTGCCTCCTATTTGCTGCCCCCTGCTAACCCCTCCCTGCTACATTCCTTTTTGGTGTGTCACTAGACACACAGTCATGTCTGGCCCTCCCTATCCTCATTGCACTCGTTCTGTCCGGCCCTCTCTTGACTCGTGTAGCCTAGTAAAGACCACCCCTTCTGTTGTGACCCCTTTATTCCAAAACCCCCTTTTTGCTACCCCTCTTAAATAATGGGCCACACCGTACTTCTTGTGGAGTAAATGGCCACAACAGCCTTTATTAAACTTAACTCCAAATATAAATAACCATATAAAACCGTATAAATAACCATATAAAATTAACCATAAATAACCATAAACATTTTATTGTAAACATAAATAACCATCGGTTATACCCTCTTATGTTGGTCAGTGACGGGGCTAACACTTGTAACACAACCATTTTAATTAACCAATATATATATATGACTATATATATATCTACCACCAGGGGGCACTGCAGGATTAACCGAACCAAGTAGGCCTCCATTTTAACCGCCCGGAGACAAAACCCTATCCCGCAGTGCACACAGAGTAATCATCGACTTCGATGTACTACACCGGAGGGGCCATCTCATGACGAGCCCCCCACACACTCACCAACTACATCACTGCCACCGTCACTGACCAACCTAAACACCGCCACAGACTGAAAGGGTGACCCCTTACCCTTGAAGGCACCTCCACACCCGCAGGGCCGTATGTATCCCCTCCTGTAGACCCAACGACCACAGGTCGATCCCGACATCCGTCAAGTGAACCCCATCCCTCCTCAAATAGAGGCCCACATTTTTCTCAAGTTCCCTGTGGCGAACCACTAAACCCCCTTGCCATGCCAGGAACCTCCCCACTACCTTATTTACACGGATCCTCGCCTTGTTAAGGCGATATACTGATCTAGCCCTCCTCCAGGATGTTCTAGCGACCATATCTGACCATACCAACAGCGTGTCTGGATATGTCTCGTGCAGGTAGGTCAGATCCCTCTTTATGTCAGCAATAAGATCCCTTACTGTCCGCATTCCCAAATCGTTCCCGCCCGCATGTATGACCAGGACCGCCGGTGGCCTGTCCAACCATGCGAAACGTTCCATTTCGGGCACCACCCTCTCCCACAACATTCCCGGCCTGCCCAGCCAACGTATGGTGGCCTCTCTCCTAGACACCCCCAACTGCCTCCCACCTGGTCTGGCATCCCCTCTCCGTGCTCCCCAACACACATATGAGTGCCCCAGGATCCAGACGAGGCGCGGAAGCCCTCCATCTGAAATGACAAACATAGTGTAAATGACCAGCACTATAACTTAACCACTAAGGCCACCATACTAACCATTACAACTATAACAACACAGTAAAACTCGGCCTTTATTTATTTATTTTTTTTTTTTTTTTTTTTTTTTTTTTTTTTTTTATATCTATCCCCATTATTCCTGAATCAACAGTGGTCTAACGTAAGTCCGAAATCGCTTCGATTCCCACCTCCCCATTTTTTGCACATCCACCTCATCCAACCCACACTTGGCGGCTTCGGTGGCCGCCCCAATGCGGAAGGAGTGTGAGGCGTAGGCAGAACCTTCTAAACCCATACTATTTAAGCATTTCCGCAGAACCGCCCCAAATTGGAATCGCGACAGGTATGATCCATCACTGTGCACCAACAATGGGCCCCCAACCTCCGGTCTCACCCCCATGAACTCCCCTACTGCTTTTACTGGGCATACCGCGCAACCTTGTAACCTATGCAACGAAATCAGAACCCCCACACCTTTTTGATCAGTCTTGGACTTTTTTAAATTCACCAGCACCCTCTCACCCAAAACTTCCACGTCCCCCAACATTAAACCTCCCCCTTCCTTTTTTGATGGGCTAACCAACTCACCAATCCGAAATGCCCCGAAAAACGCCAAGGAAAAAGCCGCTGTAAATAATAGCCCCTCGTACCCATCTTTGCACACCCCACTCAACTGCTCCCTTAATGCCAACACATTGGCAAAAGTAATCGGCCGCCTCTCATCCCTTGTCCTGTTTGCTTTGCGATACCCTTTTACTGCCTGTTTCACCCAAAATTCTTTTGTCCAATCCACAATGCCTTGTAACTTGAACAAAAAGGCCAACCCTGCCAACCGTTTTTCAATGGCGGACACTGACCTGCCTTCCTCCATATTTCTGGACACGTAATACAGCACTAACAGCCTAAATTGTGACACATCCTGCCCCACTCCCGATTCCAGCAGCAACTCACCCCACTCCTTCCAGACCTTCTGGTATGCCAACCAAGACGACATACTCACCGACTTCTGGATCCATCCCGCTGCTACCCTCGTGCCAAATCCCAGATCCAGGCCGGGCAAGGAACGCCCTCCTGCTGAGCCTCCGGTGCCAGAGTCCTGAATCTGTCCCACTGGAACCGAGACAAAGAATCAGCCAGCGTGTTCTCTACCCCCGGGATGTGTACCGCATAAAGAAAAATATTCAATTGCATGCAGCGTAACACTAGCTGTCGCATCAGCCGGATGACAGGTTGTGAAGACGCCGACATACTATTGATTATTTGCACTACCCCCATATTATCACAGTTCAATCTAAGCTTTAAATTTTTACAGGCCTTGCCCCACAGCTCCAATGCTACCACCACCGGAAACAACTCCAATAGTGCTAAATTCTTTGTAAACCCCGCCTCCACCCAGGATCGTGGCCATGGTTCCGCACTCCAACACCCTTGGAAGTACGCTCCGTAACCTGTGGATCCTGCGGCGTCAGTTACTAGCTCAACATCGAAATTGCTAACTGGACCTGACATCCAAACCGACCTCCCATTAAACTCCTGCAAAAACCGATGCCACACCTCCAGATCATCCCTGTGCTCCCTCCGAAGCCTAATATAATGTGTGGGAGCTTTCACCCCCGCCGTGGCCGATGACAATCGTCTACAAAAAATTCTCCCCATAGGAATGATTCTGCATGCAAAATTCAACTTTCCCAACAGGGATTGTAACGTGCGCAACTGCACTTTTTTGCACCCATGAATCTCCCTAATTTCCTTTTGTAAGTCCCTCAACTTCTCTTCTGGTAACCTGCATTCCATAGCCATGGAATCGATCACTATCCCCAAAAAACTCAATTCTGTGCGCGGGCCCTCCGTCTTGTCAGGTGCTAACGGCACCCGAAAACTCTCCGCAATGTGCTGCAACGTGGACAACAGTATCGCACACACATTGGAAGCTGGAGGGCCCACGCAGAGGAAGTCATCCAAATAATGGATGACGGAATCAATGCCTGTCACATCCCTAACTACCCATTCTAAAAACGAACTGAACGCCTCAAACATGGCGCACGATATGGAACACCCCATGGGCAAACAACGATCGACATAAAATTGGTCTTGCCAACAGCAACCCAGCAAATGAAAACTGTCTGGGTGCACTGGCAGCAGTCGAAATGCGGATTCCACATCAGACTTTGCCATCAGTGCCCCTCGGCCATATCGCCGTACCCATCGCACCGCAGCATCGAATGACGTGTACGATACCGTGCATGCCTCCGGGTCAATAAAATCATTTACCGATCCCCCTTTTGGGAAAGATAAATGATGTATTAAACGAAACTTGTTGGGTTCCTTTTTGGGAACCACCCCAAGTGGTGACACTACTAAGTCCGTCAACGGCTTAGCCACGAACGGCCCCGCCATCCTACCCAACGCAACCTCCTTGGCTAATTTCTCCGACACAACCTCTGGGTGCAACAATGCTGACCTCAGATTCTTTGCCACCGGAGGAATTTCCGTCAGTGTGCACGGGATCCTGAAACCTTCCCTGAACCCCGCACTGAGCAAACCCGCCGCCGCCCTGTCAGGATACCTATTTAGGAAAGGCTGCATTCTTACCCACATCACCGGCGTCGTCCCTCTTGTTGCCAGGCTCTCCGGCGCGCTTTCCTTTTTTGAAGCATCGCGCCAACGAGTGTCCCCCTCCCCCGCAACCTGAACACTCGTGCTTAAACTTGCACGTGTTTCCAAATTTGCAGGCTCCCTCGTTGAACTGCCAACATATTCCAAATTTCTTTCCGGCTGAGGATCCCGAGGAGTGGCTACCCCCAGCCCCCCCGAGAAATGTCTGTGCCGGCGTCTTTGCCGAAGCCATCAATCTCATCCATAAGCTAATGTCCTTATGGTCCCATCGCAATGCTGGGCGAACCGCCCTGCGCTGCCTAAACTGCTCGTCATATCGCAGCCAAGCTGTCCCTCCATAGACCCTATGCGCCTCCCCTATAGCGTCCATATAGCAGAATAACGCCGAGCAGTGCTCGGGGTTCTTCTCCCCAATTACCCCGGCCAATATGGCGAACGCTTGCAGCCAGTTTGCAAACGTCCGTGGAATTAACCGATACCGCCTCTTCTCCTCATCAGCTTTTTTGGTGTCATCCGGTTTCACCCTGTCTAAATTGAATTTCTCCAATGGCAACAGGGAAAAAATCTCCACATACTCACCCTTCCAGATTTTTTCCCTCACTTCCTGTTTTAAATGGGCCCCCAGGGGGCCCTCGAAGCAAACGTATACCTCACATTTTGCTGCATCTGCCATCCGTACAATGTCGGCCCTTACCACTTGCTCATCCCCACTCTTCTCTGGCGTACTCACCTGCTCTCCTGGGCCCACCGAAGTCGATGCCTCTCCAGCTGTTGTGACCGAAGCCCCGCTTGGGGGGTTCGCTACCCCACCCGCCTTCTCAAAACGCCCCACCAGGGCCCTTAGGCCCTCCAGCAACTCCTGCACCTGACCCCCCGATGGAGACTCACTCCCAGCCCGCGGTTGGTCATGGCTTGCCACCAGCGGAGCCGGAGGCCCTAATTCCCTCCCCCCCCCTGGTACAATTCCCAACAAATTCTGTAAAGCAGTTGTAAAAGAGTTATTACTACTGGACTTACCGGGCCGTCTTGGCACCTCCACCGGGATTACCGGCCTGACATCAACCGACACTTGTGGGCGGCTGGGCACCTCATCTTCTTCGGACAGCTCGCCTTCGGACCTGCTGAACTCCTCCTGCTGAGAGAAAGACGCTGTTCCCCTCGGGGAGGGACTCCTGGACAACTCCCGGCTCCTTCCGATCACCACCCCCGAGGTTGCTGGCGGCCCCCCCCCCCCCACCCCCCTGGCTCCCCACGTCCTGGGCGGCCAGGCCGGACCCGGCACTGCTCCTGCCCACTGGCCTTCTTGCTTCACTTCCTGGTGGCGTCCGCCTACCCTCTGCTGTGTTGGCCCTTCCGGCGGCCCGTCGCGCTGTACTAGCACAAATATGCACCCTACTGTCCTCCCCCCTCGGCTCGTGCAGAGCTGCTGAAGGGTCCGATGCCGCACTCCTCCGGGGTGTATTACCCCCCATCCTGGCTGTTCCTCCAGACTGAGCTGACCGCCCCCCCCTCAACTCGTGCAGAGCTGCTGGGGAGGACGCCGCTGTGGCAAGGGCCGATGTGCTTCCTGACTGCCCCCTCTTCCCGGCTCCCGTCCGCTGTGACCTCCTCTCCGCTGGTTGTCCCCCCGGTCTGTGCAGATCTGCGGGGGCTGGTGGGTCCTGTGAGGGCCCCCTTCTAGCTGCTGGGGATGGAACTCTGAGTAGGCCCGAAGCCCCGCCCCCCGCATGGCGCCCGCGGCGTGCGTTCCGCCTAGGCCCCATCGGGGTCTCTGTCTGGGCCCTCTTGGCAGGTGGTGTGGATAAATCCCCCCTAGGGCTCCTGGCTGGTCTGGATGGGCCTGCAACCCCCCCTGGAGAGTACCTCACAGGTGCCCTGGGCACCCGGCCGCTTGATCGGTCACCACCATCCGCCGAACGTCCCTCCGGTCTTCTGCTCTGTCCTCCATCCCTGGATGCTGCTCCAGCAAGTATAGCTGCCACCTGTGCCTGCAGCCATTCGGCCCCATTCGTCTCTGCCGCGGCCCTCAGTCGCTCCACGAGGTCGCTGTCGGCCATTTTAGCTGGATGTAGAGGAGCAGTGAGAAAAACTGCCTCCTCCTGTGAATTCCATACAACGAGTGTTCCCGATTGGCCACGCCCCCTTTTTATAATGCCGCTCCCCCTGCCTCCTATTTGCTGCCCCCTGCTAACCCCTCCCTGCTACATTCCTTTTTGGTGTGTCACTAGACACACAGTCATGTCTGGCCCTCCCTATCCTCATTGCACTCGTTCTGTCCGGCCCTCTCTTGGTTATAAATTTCCTACAAATGACATCTGTTTTTTTGGGTCTCTGTTGTTCACTATGCCATCAAACTGAAAATTTAGGAATGGTTGGGGGCAATTGACCTAATGTACCCTGCCCTGCCTTTTTGACCCCTCCCACTTGGTGAAAATGGGCGTGGTTTCAGTTCAATCGTGGGCGTGGCTCTAAGGTGGTGTAGTTAGCGTCTGAGATGAACGAGGGATGGAGGGAGAGAGGAATGAAGGGACAGCAGCCCCAGATCCTCCACCACAATAGAAATGTGAATTCTAGAAAGCTTAACAATCAGCAGATAAAGATACTCCAAACACCTGGTGTTAGCACTTCAATCATCCCGGCACCATGGTTGTTATGGTGTCAGGATGATTGAATCGCATTATTTCTATTATTACATTGTAAATGTAATATAAAATGAAATGATTCAACTCACCATAATGCAGAATCAGTGGGAGCCCTGAGCGTGTCACCTGCCACGTCGCCTGCCATCAGATGCCATCAGGCATCCCCAGCGGAGTCCTTCCTTAGGCTGGATTCACACCTATGCATTTTTAGTTCTTTTTGCATTTTGCAGACTACATGCACTACAGAACGTGTTCCATAGGAAACCATGTTAAATGGACTGTAGTGCAAATCTGCAAAATGCAAAAAGCATTAAAAATGCATAGGTGTTAATCAGGGCTTACATCAGGTGCCCTCAGTGGAGAACCTCCTTACATGCAGCCTGCGTCCCACCAAATGCAGCCAGCCTGTGTGTAGAACATCTTATGTAGGACATGCCACGAATTACATGTTGTACATAGCATGTCCTACACATAGCATGTTCTTCTACACATAACATAAACATAACATGTCCTCCACATAACATGTCCTCCACATAACATGACAAAAACATAACATGTCCTCCACATAACATGACATAAACATATCATGTCCTCCACATAACATGACATAACATGACATGTCCTCCACATAACATGACATAACATGACATGTCCTCCACATAACATGACATGACATACACATGACATGACATGACATACACATAACATGACATATACATAACATGGCATACACATGACATGACATGACATACACATGACATGACATGACATGGCATACACATGACATGACATACACATGACATGACATACACATAACATAACATGACATGACATACACATAACATGACATGACATACACATAACATGACATGACATACACATAATATGACATACACATAACATGACATGACATGGCATACACATAACATGACATGACATACACATAACATGACATGACATGGCATACACATGACATGACATGACATACACACAACATGACATAAACATAACATGACATACACATAACATAACATTACATGACATACACATGACATGACATACACATAACATGACATGACATACACATGACATGACATGACATAACATAACATGACATGACATACACATAACATAACATGACATGACATACACATAATATGACATACACATAACATGACATACACATAACATGACATAACATGACATACACATGACATGACATGACATACACATAACATGACATACACATAACATGACATGACATACACATAACATGACATGACATGGCATACACATAACATGACATGACATACACATAACATGACATGACATGGCATACACATAACATGACATGACATACACATAACATGACATGACATGGCATACACATAACATGACATACACATAACATGACATGACATACACATAATATGACATACACATAACATGACATACACATAACATGACATGACATACACATAACATGACATGACATGACATACACATGACATGACATACACATAACATGACATGACATGGCATACACATAACATGACATGACATACACATAACATGACATGACATGGCATACACATAACATGACATGACATACACATAACATGACATGACATGGCATACACATAACATGACATGACATGGCATACACATAACATGACATGACATACACATAACATGACATGACATGGCATACACATGACATGACATACACATAACATGACATGACATACACATAACATAACATGACATGACATACACATAACATGACATGACATACACATAACATGACATGGCATACACATAACATGACATGGCATACATATGACATGGGGGGGGGGGTGCCACCGAGAATACACACACTATTAGTCAAGGACTAGTCAAAGACAGCAAAAAAGAAGAAAAATTACATAAGTTTAAACCTTCTATTTAAAACAAAAAAAAACTTTTTACCAGGAGCTGGCTTTTCTTATGTTATTTTATATACAGTAATGGGTAATGTTAAAAGAAGAAAGGGAACACTCCTGCTGCAGCAAAAGTAGTGAGACTCCCTTAAGCAGGTGGGAACTGTAGACTGTGCAGCCGAGAATATGATATGATACATGATATATCTTCTTGTTGAGGATGGTGGGTGGCTGCGCCGCGGAGTTTACATCTGCTTATCTGCTTGTTGATGGGGGGGGGGGGGGGATCTGCCGCCGAGAACACACATCATTTACCATCTACATGTTGGGGGGGGATGTGCCGCCGAGAACACACATCATTTACCATCTACATGTTGAGCGGGGGGGGGGGAATGCCGCCGAGAACACACATAATTTACAACAGCTTGTTGAGGGGGGGGGGTGGGGGGGGATTTGCCGCCGAGAACACACATAATTTACAAAAGCTTGAATACACATTCTTGTTCCGAATGTACACAAGTGTGGGTGCTTTTTGGCCAGGGGGGGTGCCGCTGAGAACACACATAAGTGCCGCAGAGGAAACACGTAATTTACATCTGCTTGAATACACATTCTTGTTCCGAATGTACACAAGGGTGGGTGCTTTGACAAAAAAAAAAAAAAAAAAAACACAAGACAATGGAGCCTTACCTGTTCCTCTCAGGCGGGACGTTGCACTGACCAGCAGTGGCAACGTCACTTCCTTCAGAGACGGCGGAAGCGCCGCCCATCTCAGTGAGATGATCTCACTCATAGTGCAAGTCTATGCACTCGCGCCGGAAGCTGTGGCGCGTTCGGGAGCGCCACAGAGCGTCTTTTTTTTGGCCAAATGGGGCGCCTCGTCTGCAATCTTGTGATTGCATTGACGTGGCGTTTCCCATACTGCACTGTGCCCGGCGCCAGGATACAGTGCACATAAAAACTTTAAAAAATTTTTTTTTTTTTTTTAAAGGGACATGTTTAAATAAATTTTTTAACATTTTTTTTTTAAACATTTTTTTTTTGCTACTGCATGGCGGGGGGAGGGGGGGCGGCTTGGGGCTACGCCCGGGTGCCCCCTATGGACGGGCCGCCACTGGGGGGGGACGGATATGTTATGCGTTTACGCATGTTATGTCTCATATTCATGACATTTAAAATAAACATTTCCTTTTTCCTCTTTCCTTTTTATCTTCCTTTATTCCCCCTATTCCGCAGTCAATTTCTTTCCTATGCAGTTTTTGACTACATGATACCACATTTTACAAACTCTTTTAATACCATGGCTCCCTTAAACATATTATCCCTAAATATACAGGAATTTAACATCCCGCAAAAACACACCAAAGCCTTTTGTTCATTTGCTTCTAAGAAGGCAAACATCTTGTGCCTCCAAGAAACCCACTTTACTGCACAATCCACCCCTAAATTCTTCAGTATGATGTTCTCTCAAGAATTGACAGCCTTTGCTTTGACTAAACAACGTGGTGTACTGTCAGAAACCATGAAATCAGGCAGACAGACAGAAATACAATTAAATCACACTTTAATAATAAAAGCAAAAAGTAAAAAGAACAAACGTAGTCAAACATAGCCAAATTTCAGTAACCGGAACGGATAGCCAGCCAAGCCAGAAGTCAGGGATCAATGTAGTGGAACAGCAAGCAGGATCTGGAGCCAGAAGGGATGTCAGCTAAGCAAGTCTTGAATAGGATCGCAGGAGATCGTTTATGTGATGTTGACCAAGGCGAAGGCAAAGCTCCTCTTGACTGGATGGCTTAAGTAGGCAGGACTGACGAGCAGGATATCACCAACAGCTGAGCAACTGTGGAGAGATAGGAGCTGGCAATTAGCCGACAGCTGAGCGGCAAGCTCAGAGAAGGAAGGGCTGAGCCCAGCCCTGACAGTAACCCCTCCTCAATGGCCCTTCCCCCTAGAAGGACCACCAGGCTTGAGGGGAAAACATCTATGGAAATCACGGAGGAGGACAGGGTCATGTACGTCTGAGGATGAGACCCAAGAGCGTTCCTCTGGACCGTACCCTTTCCAATGCACCAAGTACTGTACACGCCCACGGAACCTATGGGAGTCAACAATGGACTGTACTTCATATTCCTAATGGTTTTCAACCTGTACAGGGTGAGGACGTGGCACAGAGGTGGTAAAGTGGTTGCAGACCAAAGGTGACATGAAATACCTTTGAAATACGCATATTAGAAGGAAGGTCTAATGTGTAAGCCACTGGGTTAAACCTGTGAAGAATACGGAAAGGCCCAATAAACCAAGGTGCGAACTTCAGTGAGGGAACACGAAGTTGGAGGTTGCGAGATGACAGCCAGACCCTGTCCCCAACCTTGTAGGAAGGCGCAGGCAGGCGTCTGTAGTCAGCATGGAGTCTGTACCTATCATTAGCATGTTGCAAAGCCTCCTGGACTTGTGCCCAAATGGAACAAAGACCACGGAAATGCTTCTCTAATGCAGGAATACTCTGCGGAACAAACAAGTCAGGCAACATGGAAGGTTGGAAACCATAATTCGCCATAAACGGGAACAATCGGGAAGCAGAATTCAAGGCACTGTTATGAACAAACTCTGTCCATGGTAATAGGTCTGACCAGTTGTTATGATGGTCAGAAATATAGCAACGTAGGAATTGCTCCAAGGTCTGATTGGCTCGTTCTGCGGCCCCATTAGACTGAGGGTGATACGCAGAGGAGAAAGCAAGCTGAATTGCCAACTGTGCACAAAAGGCTCACCAGAACCGGGACACAAACTGACTACCCCTGTCCGAGACAATCACCTTGGGTAGCACATGTAAGCAAAAGATCTCCCGAGCAAAAATGGAAGTCAGTTCCTTAGAAGTGTGCAACTTCTTAAGTGGAGTACAATGACACATCTTTGAGAACTGTTCAACCACCATAAGAATAACTGTGTTGCCCTGGGAGTTGGATAACTCCACAATGAAATCCATAGAAAGGTGGGTCAGGACCTTGGGTATGGGTTGTAGGAGGCCAACTGGAAGGTGTCGTGGAGTCTTACTCTGAGCACACACGGAACAGGCAGCTATGAAGGCAGTTACATCAGCATGTAGACTAGGCCACCAGAATTGTTGGGAAATGGCCCAACAGAGTTGATTCTTCCCAGGGTGGCCAGCAGCCTTGGGAGAATCATAAGTCTGGAGCACGGCAGTACAGAGACTCTCTGGGACAAAGCAGTGGTCACAAGGTTTCTCAGGAGGAGCATGGACCTGAGCAGCAAGAATTTTGTCACCCAAAGGAGAAGTGGGACTGGTGCAAACCGTAGCCAGAATACGATCAGGAGGAATCACAGGAAGCGGAACTGACTCCAACTTGGAAGTGGAGGAAAATTGTCGTGACAGCCTCAGACAAGAATGTGAGATTCTTATGGTCAGTAAGAATGAGAACCGGCACAGTGGTACCTTCTAGGAGATGTCTCTATTCTTTCAGGGCTAAAATTATCGCCAACAGCTCTCTGTCACCCAGGGCCGGATTAACATAGGGGCTTAAGATTGGCCCATTTAAAAAAAAAAAAAAAAAATCCAAAAAAAAAACGATTGACTTTGAGGGTCGTGGCTCGGGGGTATATAGCTGAAGGTCTACCCCACTACTGATCAAAATTTGGGGCTCCTATCATATATGGAGATACGGGGCCCCTTGCGTAGCCTGTCAGAAGCTACATACGGAGCGGTCAGTCTAAATACAAGCTGGCACACTCTGTTTGCAGCAGACTGAGAGGATGAGCTCACAGTGCCTCTCCTCAATTCTTTTTTAGAGGTACTGAGCTCAATGGACAGCTTGGAGCCTGCAGAGTTTGACAGGCAGCACCGCCTGTCAAACTCGCTCGCAGTAGCAGCATAGTCCAACAATGTAAAAAAAAAAAGGAGGCGGCAGTAGCACCTCATGGACGCCTGTCAGCTGCTGCTATACCACTTATTGAAAAGCAATACACCACGGATCACTTTTCAGAGGGCAGTAAGCATTACTGCAAATGTGAAAGAAACTTGAAACACATCATCCATTTCACACTCACCACCAACCAGGTCACTCCCCAGCCACTTCCCATGTTAGCCACCTCCCTTCAACTTATATCACAGGTGACCATTCCCCAACCTGCAGATGACAGACCCTACTCCAAAAGATATCACTCCCAGTTACTCCATCCACCCGCTGATTGATATCCCTCCATGACCACCTCACACCCCCCCTGCTGACAGACCTCTCTCCCAAACCTGTCCCCACACACATTCTCACCTGCTGACCTGTGGATGGGGGAATAACTCCTGCAGTGTTTTTGTGTTCTGCCAGTGGGGAGCCTTCCCTACCCACACAATACAATGATCAGAGTTGCTAACTATAGCTGGCAGCACTGACTGTTTTGGGAAAGACCTGACAGGCTGGTTGTACTCAAGTCGATTAATAGATTGACTTGTGTACAACCAGCTAGCCCATACATAGATCAACTATGGCTGGTCTCTGCTTAATTGGCTTAATTTCAATCTATGTATGGCCCGCTTAACCACTACACAGTCCCTAAACTTCCTTCCACAAACCTTTCCATTTTTCCTTCCCAGATTCCTTCATCCTCCTCACCTGTACATATTGCCCGCTGTCATACCCTTCACACTCCTCTCCTATACATAGTGCCCACTGTCATACCCTCCACACTTCTCCCCTGTGCACACTGCTTACTGGCATACCCTCCACACTCCTCTCCTGTACATAGTGGCCGCTGTCATACCCTCCACACTCCTTTCCTGTACATAGTGCCCACTGTCATACCCTACACATTCCTCTCCCTCACCTGCACATACTTCCCACTTTTATACCATCCATACTCCTCCCCTATGCCTCTTACACACATTTGATGGGCACAGTGAGGCCACATTAATGGGCACAGTGAGACTGCATTTGATGCGCACTGTGAGGCTACAATTGATGGGCACTGATGAGCTGTATTTGGTGGTCAATGATAAGGCTGCATTTGATGAGCACTGGTGAGGCTGCATTTGATGGGCACTGATGAGGCTGCATTTCATGGGCACTAGGAGGCTGCATTTGATGGGCACAGTGAGGCTGCATTGATGGGGACTGATGAGGCTGCATTTTGTGGGCATATATATATACCACAAGCAGTCTTTATATGAATGCTATTTTAAACTCATTTGTACTTGTAGAACTAGGCCAGAGAATAGACAGAGTGTTTTTTGATGTTTTTAAAGCGGAGCTCCACCCGATTTTTTTTTTAAAAAAAATCAGCAGCTACAAATACTGCAGCTGCTGACTTTTAATAAATGGACACTTACCTGTTCCAGGTTCCAGCGGTGTCGGCAGAATGTGACGAGCGAGCGCTCGTCTCTCGCTGCCCCGCCGCCATCCTCGGTCAGGGAATCAGGAAGTGAAGACGCAACGTCTTCACTGCCCGGTTCCCTACTGCGCATGCGCGAGTCGCGCTGCGCTTCTCTATTGGTCCCCGCTGTGTCCTGGGAACTGTGTTTCCCAAGACACAACGGGGCATTCTCGGATAGGGGCGGGCATCCTCGGATATGGGCGGGATGCTCGTCCCGGAAGTGGGTGCAAAATACCTGTATTATACAGGTATCTGCACCCCCCTCCCCCCCCTGAAAGGTGCCAATTGTGGCACCGGAGGGGGGGAGGAATCCGATAAGCGGAAGTTCCACTTTAGGGTGGAACTCCGCTTTAATTTGATATGTACCTTGGAGTCCTTCACTAAGTTCTGTACTTTGGAAACCACAGTGTTGGTCCATGCCTATCCCTGAGCACCTCTGTACTGCCTATAAAAGAAATAAAGTAGAATGGCTAATGGCCAGTGAAGGGGGGGCTTGGGTGGCCATCAGGGTTGGTCGGCCGGGTGGGATTGTCTGGCAGGCCAGTATGGGAGAGACCTGTCATCCGCACTGCCCATCACCTCACTTCATAGTGCGCAACCCGGCTCAGCCTCAGCGCTGCTGCATTGCTGAAAGACAGCCAATGGCTGTGAAACAATACTGGTTTCTAAAATTCCAGCCAATGAGGCTGTAGCAATGTCCCTGCATGACGTTAGCCCTCCCACTTTACACAGTGATGTAAAAAGGAAATACAGAGGGGAATAAGTGAAATAATAAAACAGGTGAGTGAGAACGGAGTTAGAGTATATCTTCAGTTAACACATTTTCATTCAGAAAAATAAATGTAAAACTTGGAGGACAGATATATGTTCTGTCCTATGCCCAATACCTTTAATAGAACTTACACAAGTCATTCTAAAGGTGTAATTCTGTAATGTTGGAATGCATCTATTTCTCTAAATAAAGAGTTTAAAAAAAAACAGTTTATAGTTACAGTGAAATGTTTTTACTTATGTTTTTTATCACTGCCTTGATAAAGAAACTGAGGGTAAAGGTGATGGACTGGCCAAGCATGTCTGCAGACCTAAACCCTATTGAGCATCTGTGGGGCATCCTCAAACAGAAGGTGGAGGACAGGAGGAGCAGAGGAGAACATGGAGCCAGAGGAGAACAGTGGGGGGCGGAGAAGGACACCGAGGGGGCAAGGGGAGGAGCACACAGGAAACAGCTGGGAATAATCGGTGTGTCGGGAGGGACAGCTGTAAACACTGATCTCCCTGTATAGCTTTAGAGCTGACAGCCGCAGGAGGGAGAGAAAGAGCTAAAGATCTACCGTATTTGCTGGCGTATAAGACGACTGGGTGTATAAGACGACCCCCTATTTTTCCAGTGAAAACTTAGGTTTGGGGCTATACTCGCCATATAAGACTACCCCCCTTCAGAGGCAACACAATTTAAAAAAAAACATCAGAAACAAAAAAAAAAAAAAAAAACATCAGACTTAACATCAGAAAAAGTAAACTGGTGAACTACAAGTCCCAGAGATCCCACAATTGGTAGACAGCAACAATGAATCCTCTCCTCCAAAGCACCATAAATCATACCTGTATTTTAGGGGAGATCTGGAGCTGGATGTGCAGTACAGGATGCTTTGTTAATATGTAGAGCACCAAGTACCCACAGTATATGATGCTGTGTTAGTACAGTAGCGCCAGGTACACTTCAGAATACAGTAAGCAGACAGTGTGCATCGCTGAGCCAATCACGGGAGGCATTGTATTTTACTAATCTGTTGATGGATACAAAGCCTGCTCGGATTGGCAGAGGCTGTGACTTCAGCCCGCGCCGCTCTGACTCATGTAGCCTGCTCGGATTGGCAGAGGTTGTTACCCAATCCAAGCAGGCTTAGCAGGCTCTGTATTCATTAGAGTGCATCGCCCGCCGGGATTGGCTGAGCGGCGCATACTGTATACATATTACAATTTTACAGAGCGCCCAGTGGACTGATATCCATCTGGCGGCTTCTTCACCCGGCGTATAAGACGACCCCCGCTTTTTGGCTGTGTAATTTCGGTGTAAAATGTAGTCTTATACGCCAGAAAATACAGTATACACAGGAGATTGGTGTTCACAGCTGTTCCCCGCCTCACTCATCATTGCTGGGAGGTCCCGAGGCACTTGCGGGTGTGCGGGAGCAGCCGCAGAAATGCAGGAGACTTGGGATTACTGTGATACTGTCAGATAAAATTGATAATGTAGCTAGGGCAGAGTTGTTGGAAGCTGTTTATGTTGTGAGAATTTTACTGCTTGCACCTGGCATAAGGGAAGGGAACAATAGAATGCAGGTTAGCTTACCATTCCCTCTCTTTGCTCTGAATTGCACAGGGTACCTCCAATTTTGCTGATATCAACTCTCAAGAGAAGCCTGAACCACTAGGCACTATCATTAACTTGTATAGCAAACCCACTTCACTACAGCTCCCTTATGAATGGAATCCATTACTTTATAAAGCATTAGAGCAGCATCTCTATGAAGAAGGACTATATAAAACCAACTCTGGCAGGACTCAAACACACAACCTTTGAATTGCTACACCACCTATCAGTCCAATGCACTATCCATTGCACCACAGAGCCCTCTCTGAGGACTTTGTCAGAGGACCTTGCCTGAGGAACTACCCAAGTCGTAGCAAATAAACACATTTGAATAATGGTCGCAACTAAATAATAGGGATGAGCTCAAGATCTGGTCCAAATACAGTTTAAGATGTGCCTTAGTGCTAGATCTTTTGATCTTTAGGTGGGAATCGGATGTCATGTTAAGTAGCAGTATTTGTACCGTTGATGAGTTGTTGGAGAAAGGAAAATCTCAGCTATTAGGTAATGGCAGGAAAGACTAACCTGAATAGATGAGTTTCCAGGGATCACCTGAGGCATACAGAGTGGGAAATAGCCATATAGATTGCAGAAGGGAATTTGAGAGGATGGGAGAGCCCCTAAGGAAATCCCAGAGGCCAGCATGGGAGGATGTGTTGAGGGAGATAGCAAACAGGAGTTCTTGGAAGCAGAGAACAGGGTGGTTTATTTGATACTATCTGATAAGGTTAATGATATAGCTAGGGGCAGAGTTGTGGGAAGCTTTTTATGTCCTTAGTATTTTGAATTTGATTTGTTGAGCGAACGGAAGCCAGGGAGAGATTGGCAGAGAGCGGGTGGCTGACACCTCTGCTAGTAAATGGTTGGTAAGGGGGATAAGACTGGCAGCAGCATATCAGATAGACTGAAGGGGGAAAGAGAGGGCCGGACCGGGATGCAGCACAGCGAAAGGTAGGGCAGGCCTGGCTATGACAGTGTGTCTAGGACACACAGAAAGTATTGTGGGGGGTTTGGCCTAGCGCAGCAGGCCAATCAGGAGACGGGGGAGCGGCCATATAAAAAGGGGGCGTGGCTAGGACGGACATTCGGCTAGTAGGAACACACGAGGAGGCAGGTTTTTTTCCCCACCCACCCTCCCTAATATAAGGTGATGGTTTTGGAGGTTTTAACGCTTTTGTTGTCGTTTCAGGAATCGGAAGCAGATGGTTCGTCACATGAAAAGGGGTGGCGTGTTTGTTCGTTGGTCAGTGACGGAGCAGTTATGTAGGTTGTAAGTGTGTGTGGGGGGCTCATCATTAGATGGCCCCTCCGGTATGTGGGGGGCTCATCAGTAGATGGCCCCTCCTGGTAGTACATCAAATTAAATATTTGATGATTACTCGTGCACTGCGGGATAGGTGTTTGTCTCCGGGCGGTACAGATGGAGGCCAGTTGGTTATGTTTTAAATCCTGCAGTGCCCCCCGGTGGTGTTATATATATATATATATATATTATATATATATATACATATATAGTTAATGATATATATATTTTATAGTACTTAGCTCCGTCACTGACCAATTAACAGGGTGTAACTGATTGTTTACAGTTCTTGATGTTTGTTTACTATGTCCTCTTTTGTCAATCTTAAACTGTATCTGGACCAGATCTGGAGCTCATCCCTATTATTTAGTGGCGACCATTATTCAAATGTGTTTATTTGCTACGACTTGGGTAGTTCCTCAGGCCAGGTCCTCTGACAAAGTACTCAGAGAGGGCTCTGTGGCGCAATGGATAGCGCATTGGACTTCTAGGTGGTGTAGTAATTCAAAGGTTGTGGGTTCGAGTCCCACCAGAGTCGAATTTATATAGTCCTTCTTCATAGTGATGCTGCTTTAATGCTTTATAAAGAAATGGATTCCATTTATAAGGGAGCTGTAGTGAAGTGGATTTGCTATACAAGTTAATGATAGTGCCTAGTGGTTCAGGCTTCTCTTGAGAGTTGATATCAGCAAAATTGGAGGTACTTTGTGCAATTCAGAGCAAAGAGAGGGAATGGTAAGCTAACCTGCATTCTATTGTTCCCTTTCCTCATGCCAGGTGCAAGCATTAATTCTTTACTATGTCCTCTTTTGTCAATCTTAAACTGTATCTGGACCAGATCTGGAGCTCATCCCTATTATTTAGTGGCGACCATTATTCAAATGTGTTTATTTGCTACGACTTGGGTAGTTCCTCAGGCCAGGTCCTCTGACAAAGTACTCAGAGAGGGCTCTGTGGCGCAATGGATAGCGCATTGGACTTCTAGGTGGTGTAGTAATTCAAAGGTTGTGGGTTCGAGTCCCACCAGAGTCGAATTTATATAGTCCTTCTTCATAGTGATGCTGCTTTAATGCTTTATAAAGAAATGGATTCCATTTATAAGGGAGCTGTAGTGAAGTGGATTTGCTATACAAGTTAATGATAGTGCCTAGTGGTTCAGGCTTCTCTTGAGAGTTGATATCAGCAAAATTGGAGGTACTTTGTGCAATTCAGAGCAAAGAGAGGGAATGGTAAGCTAACCTGCATTCTATTGTTCCCTTTCCTCATGCCAGGTGCAAGCATTAATTCTTTACTATGTCCTCTTTTGTCAATCTTAAACTGTATCTGGACCAGATCTGGAGCTCATCCCTATTATTTAGTGGCGACCATTATTCAAATGTGTTTATTTGCTACGACTTGGGTAGTTCCTCAGGCCAGGTCCTCTGACAAACTACTCAGAGAGGGCTCTGTGGCGCAATGGATAGCGCATTGGACTTCTAGGTGGTGTAGTAATTCAAAGGTTGTGGGTTCGAGTCCCACCAGAGTCGAATTTATATAGTCCTTCTTCATAGTGATGCTGCTTTAATGCTTTATAAAGAAATGGATTCCATTTATAAGGGAGCTGTAGTGAAGTGGATTTGCTATACAAGTTAATGATAGTGCCTAGTGGTTCAGGCTTCTCTTGAGAGTTGATATCAGCAAAATTGGAGGTACTTTGTGCAATTCAGAGCAAAGAGAGGGAATGGTAAGCTAACCTGCATTCTATTGTTCCCTTTCCTCATGCCAGGTGCAAGCATTAATTCTTTACTATGTCCTCTTTTGTCAATCTTAAACTGTATCTGGACCAGATCTGGAGCTCATCCCTATTATTTAGTGGCGACCATTATTCAAATGTGTTTATTTGCTACGACTTGGGTAGTTCCTCAGGCCAGGTCCTCTGACAAAGTACTCAGAGAGGGCTCTGTGGCGCAATGGATAGCGCATTGGACTTCTAGGTGGTGTAGTAATTCAAAGGTTGTGGGTTCGAGTCCCACCAGAGTCGAATTTATATAGTCCTTCTTCATAGTGATGCTGCTTTAATGCTTTATAAAGAAATGGATTCCATTTATAAGGGAGCTGTAGTGAAGTGGATTTGCTATACAAGTTAATGATAGTGCCTAGTGGTTCAGGCTTCTCTTGAGAGTTGATATCAGCAAAATTGGAGGTACTTTGTGCAATTCAGAGCAAAGAGAGGGAATGGTAAGCTAACCTGCATTCTATTGTTCCCTTTCCTCATGCCAGGTGCAAGCATTAATTCTTTACTATGTCCTCTTATGTCCTCTTTTGTCAATCTTAAACTGTATCTGGACCAGATCTGGAGCTCATCCCTATTATTTAGTGGCGACCATTATTCAAATGTGTTTATTTGCTACGACTTGGGTAGTTCCTCAGGCCAGGTCCTCTGACAAACTACTCAGAGAGGGCTCTGTGGCGCAATGGATAGCGCATTGGACTTCTAGGTGGTGTAGTAATTCAAAGGTGGTGTAGTAATTCAAAGGTTGTGGGTTCGAGTCCCACCAGAGTCGAATTTATATAGTCCTTCTTCATAGTGATGCTGCTTTAATGCTTTATAAAGAAATGGATTCCATTTATAAGGGAGCTGTAGTGAAGTGGATTTGCTATACAAGTTAATGATAGTGCCTAGTGGTTCAGGCTTCTCTTGAGAGTTGATATCAGCAAAATTGGAGGTACTTTGTGCAATTCAGAGCAAAGAGAGGGAATGGTAAGCTAACCTGCATTCTATTGTTCCCTTTCCTCATGCCAGGTGCAAGCATTAATTCTTTACTATGTCCTCTTTTGTCAATCTTAAACTGTATCTGGACCAGATCTGGAGCTCATCCCTATTATTTAGTGGCGACCATTATTCAAATGTGTTTATTTGCTACGACTTGGGTAGTTCCTCAGGCCAGGTCCTCTGACAAACTACTCAGAGAGGGCTCTGTGGCGCAATGGATAGCGCATTGGACTTCTAGGTGGTGTAGTAATTCAAAGGTTGTGGGTTCGAGTCCCACCAGAGTCGAATTTATATAGTCCTTCTTCATAGTGATGCTGCTTTAATGCTTTATAAAGAAATGGATTCCATTTATAAGGGAGCTGTAGTGAAGTGGATTTGCTATACAAGTTAATGATAGTGCCTAGTGGTTCAGGCTTCTCTTGAGAGTTGATATCAGCAAAATTGGAGGTACTTTGTGCAATTCAGAGCAAAGAGAGGGAATGGTAAGCTAACCTGCATTCTATTGTTCCCTTTCCTCATGCCAGGTGCAAGCATTAATTCTTTACTATGTCCTCTTTTGTCAATCTTAAACTGTATCTGGACCAGATCTGGAGCTCATCCCTATTATTTAGTGGCGACCATTATTCAAATGTGTTTATTTGCTACGACTTGGGTAGTTCCTCAGGCCAGGTCCTCTGACAAAGTACTCAGAGAGGGCTCTGTGGCGCAATGGATAGCGCATTGGACTTCTAGGTGGTGTAGTAATTCAAAGGTTGTGGGTTCGAGTCCCACCAGAGTCGAATTTATATAGTCCTTCTTCATAGTGATGCTGCTTTAATGCTTTATAAAGAAATGGATTCCATTTATAAGGGAGCTGTAGTGAAGTGGATTTGCTATACAAGTTAATGATAGTGCCTAGTGGTTCAGGCTTCTCTTGAGAGTTGATATCAGCAAAATTGGAGGTACTTTGTGCAATTCAGAGCAAAGAGAGGGAATGGTAAGCTAACCTGCATTCTATTGTTCCCTTTCCTCATGCCAGGTGCAAGCATTAATTCTTTACTATGTCCTCTTTTGTCAATCTTAAACTGTATCTGGACCAGATCTGGAGCTCATCCCTATTATTTAGTGGCGACCATTATTCAAATGTGTTTATTTGCTACGACTTGGGTAGTTCCTCAGGCCAGGTCCTCTGACAAACTACTCAGAGAGGGCTCTGTGGCGCAATGGATAGCGCATTGGACTTCTAGGTGGTGTAGTAATTCAAAGGTTGTGGGTTCGAGTCCCACCAGAGTCGAATTTATATAGTCCTTCTTCATAGTGATGCTGCTTTAATGCTTTATAAAGAAATGGATTCCATTTATAAGGGAGCTGTAGTGAAGTGGATTTGCTATACAAGTTAATGATAGTGCCTAGTGGTTCAGGCTTCTCTTGAGAGTTGATATCAGCAAAATTGGAGGTACTTTGTGCAATTCAGAGCAAAGAGAGGGAATGGTAAGCTAACCTGCATTCTATTGTTCCCTTTCCTCATGCCAGGTGCAAGCATTAATTCTTTACTATGTCCTCTTTTGTCAATCTTAAACTGTATCTGGACCAGATCTGGAGCTCATCCCTATTATTTAGTGGCGACCATTATTCAAATGTGTTTATTTGCTACGACTTGGGTAGTTCCTCAGGCCAGGTCCTCTGACAAAGTACTCAGAGAGGGCTCTGTGGCGCAATGGATAGCGCATTGGACTTCTAGGTGGTGTAGTAATTCAAAGGTTGTGGGTTCGAGTCCCACCAGAGTCGAATTTATATAGTCCTTCTTCATAGTGATGCTGCTTTAATGCTTTATAAAGAAATGGATTCCATTTATAAGGGAGCTGTAGTGAAGTGGATTTGCTATACAAGTTAATGATAGTGCCTAGTGGTTCAGGCTTCTCTTGAGAGTTGATATCAGCAAAATTGGAGGTACTTTGTGCAATTCAGAGCAAAGAGAGGGAATGGTAAGCTAACCTGCATTCTATTGTTCCCTTTCCTCATGCCAGGTGCAAGCATTAATTCTTTACTATGTCCTCTTTTGTCAATCTTAAACTGTATCTGGACCAGATCTGGAGCTCATCCCTATTATTTAGTGGCGACCATTATTCAAATGTGTTTATTTGCTACGACTTGGGTAGTTCCTCAGGCCAGGTCCTCTGACAAAGTACTCAGAGAGGGCTCTGTGGCGCAATGGATAGCGCATTGGACTTCTAGGTGGTGTAGTAATTCAAAGGTTGTGGGTTCGAGTCCCACCAGAGTCGAATTTATATAGTCCTTCTTCATAGTGATGCTGCTTTAATGCTTTATAAAGAAATGGATTCCATTTATAAGGGAGCTGTAGTGAAGTGGATTTGCTATACAAGTTAATGATAGTGCCTAGTGGTTCAGGCTTCTCTTGAGAGTTGATATCAGCAAAATTGGAGGTACTTTGTGCAATTCAGAGCAAAGAGAGGGAATGGTAAGCTAACCTGCATTCTATTGTTCCCTTTCCTCATGCCAGGTGCAAGCATTAATTCTTTACTATGTCCTCTTTTGTCAATCTTAAACTGTATCTGGACCAGATCTGGAGCTCATCCCTATTATTTAGTGGCGACCATTATTCAAATGTGTTTATTTGCTACGACTTGGGTAGTTCCTCAGGCCAGGTCCTCTGACAAAGTACTCAGAGAGGGCTCTGTGGCGCAATGGATAGCGCATTGGACTTCTAGGTGGTGTAGTAATTCAAAGGTTGTGGGTTCGAGTCCCACCAGAGTCGAATTTATATAGTCCTTCTTCATAGTGATGCTGCTTTAATGCTTTATAAAGAAATGGATTCCATTTATAAGGGAGCTGTAGTGAAGTGGATTTGCTATACAAGTTAATGATAGTGCCTAGTGGTTCAGGCTTCTCTTGAGAGTTGATATCAGCAAAATTGGAGGTACTTTGTGCAATTCAGAGCAAAGAGAGGGAATGGTAAGCTAACCTGCATTCTATTGTTCCCTTTCCTCATGCCAGGTGCAAGCATTAATTCTTTACTATGTCCTCTTTTGTCAATCTTAAACTGTATCTGGACCAGATCTGGAGCTCATCCCTATTATTTAGTGGCGACCATTATTCAAATGTGTTTATTTGCTACGACTTGGGTAGTTCCTCAGGCCAGGTCCTCTGACAAAGTACTCAGAGAGGGCTCTGTGGCGCAATGGATAGCGCATTGGACTTCTAGGTGGTGTAGTAATTCAAAGGTTGTGGGTTCGAGTCCCACCAGAGTCGAATTTATATAGTCCTTCTTCATAGTGATGCTGCTTTAATGCTTTATAAAGAAATGGATTCCATTTATAAGGGAGCTGTAGTGAAGTGGATTTGCTATACAAGTTAATGATAGTGCCTAGTGGTTCAGGCTTCTCTTGAGAGTTGATATCAGCAAAATTGGAGGTACTTTGTGCAATTCAGAGCAAAGAGAGGGAATGGTAAGCTAACCTGCATTCTATTGTTCCCTTTCCTCATGCCAGGTGCAAGCATTAATTCTTTACTATGTCCTCTTTTGTCAATCTTAAACTGTATCTGGACCAGATCTGGAGCTCATCCCTATTATTTAGTGGCGACCATTATTCAAATGTGTTTATTTGCTACGACTTGGGTAGTTCCTCAGGCCAGGTCCTCTGACAAAGTACTCAGAGAGGGCTCTGTGGCGCAATGGATAGCGCATTGGACTTCTAGGTGGTGTAGTAATTCAAAGGTTGTGGGTTCGAGTCCCACCAGAGTCGAATTTATATAGTCCTTCTTCATAGTGATGCTGCTTTAATGCTTTATAAAGAAATGGATTCCATTTATAAGGGAGCTGTAGTGAAGTGGATTTGCTATACAAGTTAATGATAGTGCCTAGTGGTTCAGGCTTCTCTTGAGAGTTGATATCAGCAAAATTGGAGGTACTTTGTGCAATTCAGAGCAAAGAGAGGGAATGGTAAGCTAACCTGCATTCTATTGTTCCCTTTCCTCATGCCAGGTGCAAGCATTAATTCTTTACTATGTCCTCTTTTGTCAATCTTAAACTGTATCTGGACCAGATCTGGAGCTCATCCCTATTATTTAGTGGCGACCATTATTCAAATGTGTTTATTTGCTACGACTTGGGTAGTTCCTCAGGCCAGGTCCTCTGACAAACTACTCAGAGAGGGCTCTGTGGCGCAATGGATAGCGCATTGGACTTCTAGGTGGTGTAGTAATTCAAAGGTTGTGGGTTCGAGTCCCACCAGAGTCGAATTTATATAGTCCTTCTTCATAGTGATGCTGCTTTAATGCTTTATAAAGAAATGGATTCCATTTATAAGGGAGCTGTAGTGAAGTGGATTTGCTATACAAGTTAATGATAGTGCCTAGTGGTTCAGGCTTCTCTTGAGAGTTGATATCAGCAAAATTGGAGGTACTTTGTGCAATTCAGAGCAAAGAGAGGGAATGGTAAGCTAACCTGCATTCTATTGTTCCCTTTCCTCATGCCAGGTGCAAGCATTAATTCTTTACTATGTCCTCTTTTGTCAATCTTAAACTGTATCTGGACCAGATCTGGAGCTCATCCCTATTATTTAGTGGCGACCATTATTCAAATGTGTTTATTTGCTACGACTTGGGTAGTTCCTCAGGCCAGGTCCTCTGACAAACTACTCAGAGAGGGCTCTGTGGCGCAATGGATAGCGCATTGGACTTCTAGGTGGTGTAGTAATTCAAAGGTTGTGGGTTCGAGTCCCACCAGAGTCGAATTTATATAGTCCTTCTTCATAGTGATGCTGCTTTAATGCTTTATAAAGAAATGGATTCCATTTATAAGGGAGCTGTAGTGAAGTGGATTTGCTATACAAGTTAATGATAGTGCCTAGTGGTTCAGGCTTCTCTTGAGAGTTGATATCAGCAAAATTGGAGGTACTTTGTGCAATTCAGAGCAAAGAGAGGGAATGGTAAGCTAACCTGCATTCTATTGTTCCCTTTCCTCATGCCAGGTGCAAGCATTAATTCTTTACTATGTCCTCTTTTGTCAATCTTAAACTGTATCTGGACCAGATCTGGAGCTCATCCCTATTATTTAGTGGCGACCATTATTCAAATGTGTTTATTTGCTACGACTTGGGTAGTTCCTCAGGCCAGGTCCTCTGACAAAGTACTCAGAGAGGGCTCTGTGGCGCAATGGATAGCGCATTGGACTTCTAGGTGGTGTAGTAATTCAAAGGTTGTGGGTTCGAGTCCCACCAGAGTCGAATTTATATAGTCCTTCTTCATAGTGATGCTGCTTTAATGCTTTATAAAGAAATGGATTCCATTTATAAGGGAGCTGTAGTGAAGTGGATTTGCTATACAAGTTAATGATAGTGCCTAGTGGTTCAGGCTTCTCTTGAGAGTTGATATCAGCAAAATTGGAGGTACTTTGTGCAATTCAGAGCAAAGAGAGGGAATGGTAAGCTAACCTGCATTCTATTGTTCCCTTTCCTCATGCCAGGTGCAAGCATTAATTCTTTACTATGTCCTCTTTTGTCAATCTTAAACTGTATCTGGACCAGATCTGGAGCTCATCCCTATTATTTAGTGGCGACCATTATTCAAATGTGTTTATTTGCTACGACTTGGGTAGTTCCTCAGGCCAGGTCCTCTGACAAAGTACTCAGAGAGGGCTCTGTGGCGCAATGGATAGCGCATTGGACTTCTAGGTGGTGTAGTAATTCAAAGGTTGTGGGTTCGAGTCCCACCAGAGTCGAATTTATATAGTCCTTCTTCATAGTGATGCTGCTTTAATGCTTTATAAAGAAATGGATTCCATTTATAAGGGAGCTGTAGTGAAGTGGATTTGCTATACAAGTTAATGATAGTGCCTAGTGGTTCAGGCTTCTCTTGAGAGTTGATATCAGCAAAATTGGAGGTACTTTGTGCAATTCAGAGCAAAGAGAGGGAATGGTAAGCTAACCTGCATTCTATTGTTCCCTTTCCTCATGCCAGGTGCAAGCATTAATTCTTTACTATGTCCTCTTTTGTCAATCTTAAACTGTATCTGGACCAGATCTGGAGCTCATCCCTATTATTTAGTGGCGACCATTATTCAAATGTGTTTATTTGCTACGACTTGGGTAGTTCCTCAGGCCAGGTCCTCTGACAAAGTACTCAGAGAGGGCTCTGTGGCGCAATGGATAGCGCATTGGACTTCTAGGTGGTGTAGTAATTCAAAGGTTGTGGGTTCGAGTCCCACCAGAGTCGAATTTATATAGTCCTTCTTCATAGTGATGCTGCTTTAATGCTTTATAAAGAAATGGATTCCATTTATAAGGGAGCTGTAGTGAAGTGGATTTGCTATACAAGTTAATGATAGTGCCTAGTGGTTCAGGCTTCTCTTGAGAGTTGATATCAGCAAAATTGGAGGTACTTTGTGCAATTCAGAGCAAAGAGAGGGAATGGTAAGCTAACCTGCATTCTATTGTTCCCTTTCCTCATGCCAGGTGCAAGCATTAATTCTTTACTATGTCCTCTTTTGTCAATCTTAAACTGTATCTGGACCAGATCTGGAGCTCATCCCTATTATTTAGTGGCGACCATTATTCAAATGTGTTTATTTGCTACGACTTGGGTAGTTCCTCAGGCCAGGTCCTCTGACAAAACTACTCAGAGAGGGCTCTGTGGCGCAATGGATAGCGCATTGGACTTCTAGGTGGTGTAGTAATTCAAAGGTTGTGGGTTCGAGTCCCACCAGAGTCGAATTTATATAGTCCTTCTTCATAGTGATGCTGCTTTAATGCTTTATAAAGAAATGGATTCCATTTATAAGGGAGCTGTAGTGAAGTGGATTTGCTATACAAGTTAATGATAGTGCCTAGTGGTTCAGGCTTCTCTTGAGAGTTGATATCAGCAAAATTGGAGGTACTTTGTGCAATTCAGAGCAAAGAGAGGGAATGGTAAGCTAACCTGCATTCTATTGTTCCCTTTCCTCATGCCAGGTGCAAGCATTAATTCTTTACTATGTCCTCTTTTGTCAATCTTAAACTG
This sequence comes from Lithobates sylvaticus, assembly GCA_028564925.1. Taxonomy (NCBI): domain Eukaryota; kingdom Metazoa; phylum Chordata; class Amphibia; order Anura; family Ranidae; genus Lithobates; species Lithobates sylvaticus. The sequence goes on from CM053026.1 coordinate 634,362,860, forward strand.
TATCTGGACCAGATCTGGAGCTCATCCCTATTATTTAGTGGCGACCATTATTCAAATGTGTTTATTTGCTACGACTTGGGTAGTTCCTCAGGCCAGGTCCTCTGACAAAGTACTCAGAGAGGGCTCTGTGGCGCAATGGATAGCGCATTGGACTTCTAGGTGGTGTAGTAATTCAAAGGTTGTGGGTTCGAGTCCCACCAGAGTCGAATTTATATAGTCCTTCTTCATAGTGATGCTGCTTTAATGCTTTATAAAGAAATGGATTCCATTTATAAGGGAGCTGTAGTGAAGTGGATTTGCTATACAAGTTAATGATAGTGCCTAGTGGTTCAGGCTTCTCTTGAGAGTTGATATCAGCAAAATTGGAGGTACTTTGTGCAATTCAGAGCAAAGAGAGGGAATGGTAAGCTAACCTGCATTCTATTGTTCCCTTTCCTCATGCCAGGTGCAAGCATTAATTCTTTACTATGTCCTCTTTTGTCAATCTTAAACTGTATCTGGACCAGATCTGGAGCTCATCCCTATTATTTAGTGGCGACCATTATTCAAATGTGTTTATTTGCTACGACTTGGGTAGTTCCTCAGGCCAGGTCCTCTGACAAAGTACTCAGAGAGGGCTCTGTGGCGCAATGGATAGCGCATTGGACTTCTAGGTGGTGTAGTAATTCAAAGGTTGTGGGTTCGAGTCCCACCAGAGTCGAATTTATATAGTCCTTCTTCATAGTGATGCTGCTTTAATGCTTTATAAAGAAATGGATTCCATTCATAAGGGAGCTGTAGTGAAGTGGATTTGCTATACAAGTTAATGATAGTGCCTAGTGGTTCAGGCTTCTCTTGAGAGTTGATATCAGCAAAATTGGAGGTACTTTGTGCAATTCAGAGCAAAGAGAGGGAATGGTAAGCTAACCTGCATTCTATTGTTCCCTTTCCTCATGCCAGGTGCAAGCATTAATTCTTTACTATGTCCTCTTTTGTCAATCTTAAACTGTATCTGGACCAGATCTGGAGCTCATCCCTATTATTTAGTGGCGACCATTATTCAAATGTGTTTATTTGCTACGACTTGGGTAGTTCCTCAGGCCAGGTCCTCTGACAAAGTACTCAGAGAGGGCTCTGTGGCGCAATGGATAGCGCATTGGACTTCTAGGTGGTGTAGTAATTCAAAGGTTGTGGGTTCGAGTCCCACCAGAGTCGAATTTATATAGTCCTTCTTCATAGTGATGCTGCTTTAATGCTTTATAAAGAAATGGATTCCATTCATAAGGGAGCTGTAGTGAAGTGGATTTGCTATACAAGTTAATGATAGTGCCTAGTGGTTCAGGCTTCTCTTGAGAGTTGATATCAGCAAAATTGGAGGTACCCTGTGCAATTCAGAGCAAAGAGAGGGAATGGTAAGCTAACCTGCATTCTATTGTTCCCTTTCCTCATGCCAGGTGCAAGCATTAATTCTTTACTATGTCCTCTTTTGTCAATCTTAAACTGTATCTGGACCAGATCTGGAGCTCATCCCTATTATTTAGTGGCGACCATTATTCAAATGTGTTTATTTGCTACGACTTGGGTAGTTCCTCAGGCCAGGTCCTCTGACAAAGTACTCAGAGAGGGCTCTGTGGCGCAATGGATAGCGCATTGGACTTCTAGGTGGTGTAGTAATTCAAAGGTTGTGGGTTCGAGTCCCACCAGAGTCGAATTTATATAGTCCTTCTTCATAGTGATGCTGCTTTAATGCTTTATAAAGAAATGGATTCCATTCATAAGGGAGCTGTAGTGAAGTGGATTTGCTATACAAGTTAATGATAGTGCCTAGTGGTTCAGGCTTCTCTTGAGAGTTGATATCAGCAAAATTGGAGGTACTTTGTGCAATTCAGAGCAAAGAGAGGGAATGGTAAGCTAACCTGCATTCTATTGTTCCCTTTCCTCATGCCAGGTGCAAGCATTAATTCTTTACTATGTCCTCTTTTGTCAATCTTAAACTGTATCTGGACCAGATCTGGAGCTCATCCCTATTATTTAGTGGCGACCATTATTCAAATGTGTTTATTTGCTACGACTTGGGTAGTTCCTCAGGCCAGGTCCTCTGACAAAGTACTCAGAGAGGGCTCTGTGGCGCAATGGATAGCGCATTGGACTTCTAGGTGGTGTAGTAATTCAAAGGTTGTGGGTTCGAGTCCCACCAGAGTCGAATTTATATAGTCCTTCTTCATAGTGATGCTGCTTTAATGCTTTATAAAGAAATGGATTCCATTCATAAGGGAGCTGTAGTGAAGTGGATTTGCTATACAAGTTAATGATAGTGCCTAGTGGTTCAGGCTTCTCTTGAGAGTTGATATCAGCAAAATTGGAGGTACCCTGTGCAATTCAGAGCAAAGAGAGGGAATGGTAAGCTAACCTGCATTCTATTGTTCCCTTTCCTCATGCCAGGTGCAAGCATTAATTCTTTACTATGTCCTCTTTTGTCAATCTTAAACTGTATCTGGACCAGATGCCTGAGCTCATCCCTATTATTTAGTGACGACCATTATTCAAATGTGTTTATTTGCTACGACTTGTGTTTATTTGCTACGACTTGGGTAGTTCCTCAGGCAAGGTCCTCTGACAAAGTACTCAGAGAGGGCTCTGTGGTGCAATGGATAGTGCATTGGACTGATAGGTGGTGTAGCAATTCAAAGGTTGTGTGTTTGAGTCCCACCAGAGTTGTTTTTATATAGTCCTTCTTCATAGTGATGCTGCTCTAATGCTTTATAAAGTAATGTATTCCATTCATAAGGGAGCTGTAGTGAAGTGGTTTTGCTATACAAGTTAATGATAGCGCCTAGTGGTTCAGGCTTCTCTTGAGAGTTGATATCAGCAAAATTGGAGTTACCCTGTGCAATTCAGAGCAAAGAGAGGGAATGGTAAGCTAACCTGCATTCTATTGTTCCCTTCCCTCATGCCAGGTGCAAGCAGTAAAATTCTCACAACATAAACAGCTTCCAACAACTCTGCCCTAGCTACATTATCAATTTTATCTGACAGTATCACAGTAATCCCAAGTCTCCTGCATTTCTGCGGCTGCTCCCGCACACCCGCAAGTGCCTCGGGACCTCCCAGCAATGATGAGTGAGGCGGGGAACAGCTGTGAACACCAATCTCCTGTGTATACTGTATTTTCTGGCGTATAAGACTACATTTTACACCGAAATTACACAGCCAAAAAGCGGGGGTCGTCTTATACGCCGGGTGAAGAAGCCGCCAGATGGATATCAGTCCACTGGGCGCTCTGTAAAATTGTAATATGTATACAGTATGCGCCGCTCAGCCAATCCCGGCGGGCGATGCACTCTAATGAATACAGAGCCTGCTAAGCCTGCTTGGATTGGGTAACAACCTCTGCCAATCCTAGCAGGCTACATGAGTCAGAGCGGCGCGGGCTGAAGTCACAGCCTCTGCCAATCCGAGCAGGCTTTGTATCCATCAACAGATTAGTAAAATACAATGCCTCCCGTGATTGGCTCAGCGATGCACACTGTCTGCTTACTGTATTCTGAAGTGTACCTGGCGCTACTGTACTAACACAGCATCATATACTGTGGGTACTTGGTGCTCTACATATTAACAAAGCATCCTGTACTGCAAATCCAGCTCCAGATCTCCCCTAAAATACAGGTATGATTTATGGTGCTTTGGAGGAGAGGATTCATTGTTGCTGTCTACCAATTGTGGGATCTCTGGGACTTGTAGTTCACCAGTTTACTTTTTCTGATGTTAAGTCTGATGTTTTTTTTTTTTTTTTTTGTTTCTGATGTTTTTTTGTAAATTGTGTTGCCTCTGAAGGGGGGTTAGTCTTATATGGCGAGTATAGCCCCAAACCTAAGTTTTCACTGGAAAAATAGGGGGTCGTCTTATACACCCAGTCGTCTTATACGCCAGCAAATACGGTAGATCTTTAGCTCTTTCTCTCCCTCCTGCGGCTGTCAGCTCTAAAGCTATACAGGGAGATCAGTGTTTACAGCTGTCCCTCCCGACACACCGATTATTCCCAGCTGTTTCCTGTGTGCTCCTCCCCTTGCCCCCTCGGTGTCCTTCTCCGCCCCCCACTGTTCTCCTCTGGCTCCATGTTCTCCTCTGCTCCTCCTGTCCTCCACCTTCTGTTTGAGGATGCCCCACAGATGCTCAATAGGGTTTAGGTCTGCAGACATGCTTGGCCAGTCCATCACCTTTACCCTCAGTTTCTTTATCAAGGCAGTGATAAAAAACATAAGTAAAAACATTTCACTGTAACTATAAACTGTTTTTTTTTTTTTTAAACTCTTTATTTAGAGAAATAGATGCATTCCAACATTACAGAATTACACCTTTAGAATGACTTGTGTAAGTTCTATTAAAGGTATTGGGCATAGGACAGAACATATATCTGTCCTCCAAGTTTTACATTTATTTTTCTGAATGAAAATGTGTTAACTGAAGATATACTCTAACTCCGTTCTCACTCACCTGTTTTATTATTTCACTTATTCCCCTCTGTATTTCCTTTTTACATCACTGTGTAAAGTGGGAGGGCTAACGTCATGCAGGGACATTGCTACAGCCTCATTGGCTGGAATTTTAGAAACCAGTATTGTTTCACAGCCATTGGCTGTCTTTCAGCAATGCAGCAGCGCTGAGGCTGAGCCGGGTTGCGCACTATGAAGTGAGGTGATGGGCAGTGCGGATGACAGGTCTCTCCCATACTGGCCTGCCAGACAATCCCACCCGGCCGACCAACCCTGATGGCCACCCAAGCCCCCCCTTCACTGGCCATTAGCCATTCTACTTTATTTCTTTTATAGGCAGTACAGAGGTGCTCAGGGATAGGCATGGACCAACACTGTGGTTTCCAAAGTACAGAACTTAGTGAAGGACTCCAAGGTACATATCAAATTAAAGCGGAGTTCCACCCTAAAGTGGAACTTCCGCTTATCGGATTCCTCCCCCCTCCGGTGCCACAATTGGCACCTTTCAGGGGGGAGGGGGGTGCAGATACCTGTATAATACAGGTATTTGCACCCACTTCCGGGACGAGCATCCCCGCCCATATCCGAGGATGCCCGCCCCTATCCGAGAATGCCCCGTTGTGTCTTGGGAAACACAGTTCCCAGGACACAGCGGGGACCAATAGAGAAGCGCAGCGCGACTCGCGCATGCGCAGTAGGGAACCGGGCAGTGAAGACGTTGCGTCTTCACTTCCTGATTCCCTGACCGAGGATGGCGGCGGGGCAGCGAGAGACGAGCGCTCGCTCGTCACATTCTGCCGACACCGCTGGAACCTGGAACAGGTAAGTGTCCATTTATTAAAAGTCAGCAGCTGCAGTATTTGTAGCTGCTGATTTTTTTTTAAAAAAAAATCGGGTGGAGCTCCGCTTTAAAAACATCAAAAAACACTCTGTCTATTCTCTGGCCTAGTTCTACAAGTACAAATGAGTTTAAAATAGCATTCATATAAAGACTGCTTGTGGTATATATATATGCCCACAAAATGCAGCCTCATCAGTCCCCATCAATGCAGCCTCACTGTGCCCATCAAATGCAGCCTCCTAGTGCCCATGAAATGCAGCCTCATCAGTGCCCATCAAATGCAGCCTCACCAGTGCTCATCAAATGCAGCCTTATCATTGACCACCAAATACAGCTCATCAGTGCCCATCAATTGTAGCCTCACAGTGCGCATCAAATGCAGTCTCACTGTGCCCATTAATGTGGCCTCACTGTGCCCATCAAATGTGTGTAAGAGGCATAGGGGAGGAGTATGGATGGTATAAAAGTGGGAAGTATGTGCAGGTGAGGGAGAGGAATGTGTAGGGTATGACAGTGGGCACTATGTACAGGAAAGGAGTGTGGAGGGTATGACAGCGGCCACTATGTACAGGAGAGGAGTGTGGAGGGTATGCCAGTAAGCAGTGTGCACAGGGGAGAAGTGTGGAGGGTATGACAGTGGGCACTATGTATAGGAGAGGAGTGTGAAGGGTATGACAGCGGGCAATATGTACAGGTGAGGAGGATGAAGGAATCTGGGAAGGAAAAATGGAAAGGTTTGTGGAAGGAAGTTTAGGGACTGTGTAGTGGTTAAGCGGGCCATACATAGATTGAAATTAAGCCAATTAAGCAGAGACCAGCCATAGTTGATCTATGTATGGGCTAGCTGGTTGTACACAAGTCAATCTATTAATCGACTTGAGTACAACCAGCCTGTCAGGTCTTTCCCAAAACAGTCAGTGCTGCCAGCTATAGTTAGCAACTCTGATCATTGTATTGTGTGGGTAGGGAAGGCTCCCCACTGGCAGAACACAAAAACACTGCAGGAGTGATTCCCCCATCCACAGGTCAGCAGGTGAGAATGTGTGTGGGGACAGGTTTGGGAGAGAGGTCTGTCAGCAGGGGGGTGTGAGGTGGTCATGGAGGGATATCAATCAGCGGGTGGATGGAGTAACTGGGAGTGATATCTTTTGGAGTAGGGTCTGTCATCTGCAGGTTGGGGAATGGTCACCTGTGATATAAGTTGAAGGGAGGTGGCTAACATGGGAAGTGGCTGGGGAGTGACCTGGTTGGTGGTGAGTGTGAAATGGATGATGTGTTTCAAGTTTCTTTCACATTTGCAGTAATGCTTACTGCCCTCTGAAAAGTGATCCGTGGTGTATTGCTTTTCAATAAGTGGTATAGCAGCAGCTGACAGGCGTCCATGAGGTGCTACTGCCGCCTCCTTTTTTTTTTTTACATTGTTGGACTATGCTGCTACTGCGAGCGAGTTTGACAGGCGGTGCTGCCTGTCAAACTCTGCAGGCTCCAAGCTGTCCATTGAGCTCAGTACCTCTAAAAAAGAATTGAGGAGAGGCACTGTGAGCTCATCCTCTCAGTCTGCTGCAAACAGAGTGTGCCAGCTTGTATTTAGACTGACCGCTCCGTATGTAGCTTCTGACAGGCTACGCAAGGGGCCCCGTATCTCCATATATGATAGGAGCCCCAAATTTTGATCAGTAGTGGGGTAGACCTTCAGCTATATACCCCCGAGCCACGACCCTCAAAGTCAATCGTTTTTTTTTTGGATTTTTTTTTTTTTTTAAATGGGCCAATCTTAAGCCCCTATGTTAATCCGGCCCTGGGTGACAGAGAGCTGTTGGCGATAATTTTAGCCCTGAAAGAATAGAGACATCTCCTAGAAGGTACCACTGTGCCGGTTCTCATTCTTACTGACCATAAGAATCTCACATTCTTGTCTGAGGCTGTCACGACAATTTTCCTCCACTTTCAAGTTGGAGTCAGTTCCGCTTCCTGTGATTCCTCCTGATCGTATTCTGGCTACGGTTTGCACCAGTCCCACTTCTCCTTTGGGTGACAAAATTCTTGCTGCTCAGGTCCATGCTCCTCCTGAGAAACCTTGTGACCACTGCTTTGTCCCAGAGAGTCTCTGTACTGCCGTGCTCCAGACTTATGATTCTCCCAAGGCTGCTGGCCACCCTGGGAAGAATCAACTCTGTTGGGCCATTTCCCAACAATTCTGGTGGCCTAGTCTACATGCTGATGTAACTGCCTTCATAGCTGCCTGTTCCGTGTGTGCTCAGAGTAAGACTCCACGACACCTTCCAGTTGGCCTCCTACAACCCATACCCAAGGTCCTGACCCACCTTTCTATGGATTTCATTGTGGAGTTATCCAACTCCCAGGGCAACACAGTTATTCTTATGGTGGTTGAACAGTTCTCAAAGATGTGTCATTGTACTCCACTTAAGAAGTTGCACACTTCTAAGGAACTGACTTCCATTTTTGCTCGGGAGATCTTTTGCTTACATGTGCTACCCAAGGTGATTGTCTCGGACAGGGGTAGTCAGTTTGTGTCCCGGTTCTGGTGAGCCTTTTGTGCACAGTTGGCAATTCAGCTTGCTTTCTCCTCTGCGTATCACCCTCAGTCTAATGGGGCCGCAGAACGAGCCAATCAGACCTTGGAGCAATTCCTACGTTGCTATATTTCTGACCATCATAACAACTGGTCAGACCTATTACCATGGACAGAGTTTGTTCATAACAGTGCCTTGAATTCTGCTTCCCGATTGTTCCCGTTTATGGCGAATTATGGTTTCCAACCTTCCATGTTGCCTGACTTGTTTGTTCCGCAGAGTATTCCTGCATTAGAGAAGCATTTCCGTGGTCTTTGTTCCATTTGGGCACAAGTCCAGGAGGCTTTGCAACATGCTAATGATAGGTACAGACTCCATGCTGACTACAGACGCCTGCCTGCGCCTTCCTACAAGGTTGGGGACAGGGTCTGGCTGTCATCTCGCAACCTCCAACTTCGTGTTCCCTCACTGAAGTTCGCACCTTGGTTTATTGGGCCTTTCCGTATTCTTCACAGGTTTAACCCAGTGGCTTACACATTAGACCTTCCTTCTAATATGCGTATTTCAAAGGTATTTCATGTCACCTTTGGTCTGCAACCACTTTACCACCTCTGTGCCACGTCCTCACCCTGTACAGGTTGAAAACCATTAGGAATATGAAGTACAGTCCATTGTTGACTCCCATAGGTTCCGTGGGCGTGTACAGTACTTGGTGCATTGGAAAGGGTACGGTCCAGAGGAACGCTCTTGGGTCTCATCCTCAGACGTACATGACCCTGTCCTCCTCCGTGATTTCCATAGATGTTTTCCCCTCAAGCCTGGTGGTCCTTCTAGGGGGAAGGGCCATTGAGGAGGGGTTACTGTCAGGGCTGGGCTCAGCCCTTCCTTCTCTGAGCTTGCCGCTCAGCTGTCGGCTAATTGCCAGCTCCTATCTCTCCACAGTTGCTCAGCTGTTGGTGATATCCTGCTCGTCAGTCCTGCCTACTTAAGCCATCCAGTCAAGAGGAGCTTTGCCTTCGCCTTGGTCAACATCACATAAACAATCTCCTGCGATCCTATTCAAGACTTGCTTAGCTGACATCCCTTCTGGCTCCAGATCCTGCTTGCTGTTCCACTACATTGATCCCTGACTTCTGGCTTGGCTGGCTATCCGTTCCGGTTACTGAAATTTGGCTATGTTTGACTACGTTTGTTCTTTTTACTTTTTGCTTTTATTATTAAAGTGTGATTTAATTGTATTTCTGTCTGTCTGCCTGATTTCATGGTTTCTGACAGTACGCCACGTTGTTTAGTCGAAGCAAAGGCTGTCAATTCTTGAGAGAACATCATACTGAAGAATTTAGGGGTGGATTGTGCAGTAAAGTGGGTTTCTTGGAGGCACAAGATGTTTGCCTTCTTAGAAGCAAATGAACAAAAGGCTTTGGTGTGTTTTTGCGGGATGTTAAATTCCTGTATATTTAGGGATAATATGTTTAAGGGAGCCATGGTATTAAAAGAGTTTGTAAAATGTGGTATCATGTAGTCAAAAACTGCATAGGAAAGAAATTGACTGCGGAATAGGGGGAATAAAGGAAGATAAAAAGGAAAGAGGAAAAAGGAAATGTTTATTTTAAATGTCATGAATATGAGACATAACATGCGTAAACGCATAACATATCCGTCGAGGGGAGAAAAAGTTTCCCTCCAAGGGTACATTACAGTGGCGGCCCGTCCATAGGGGGCACCCGGGCGTAGCCCCAAGCCGCCCCCCCTCCCCCCGCCATGCAGTAGCAAAAAAAAATGTTTAAAAAAAAAATGTTAAAAAAATTATTTAAACATGTCCCTTTAAAAAAAAAAAAAAATTTTTAAAGTTTTTATGTGCACTGTATCCTGGCGCCGGGCACAGTGCAGTATGGGAAACGCCACGTCAATGCAATCACAAGATTGCAGACGAGGCGCCCCATTTGGCCAAAAAAAATACGCTCTGTGGCGCTCCCGATCGCGCCACAGCGCGATCGGGACTTGCACTATGAGTGAGAATATCTCACTGAGATGGGCGGCGCTTCCGCCGTCTCTGAAGGAAATGACGTTGCCACTGCTGGCAGTGCAACGTCCCGCCTGAGAGGAACAGGTAAGGCTCGAGTCCATTGTCTTGTGTTTTTTATTTTTTTTGTCATATACCCCCCTGGCCAAAAAGCACCCACCCTTGTGTACATTCGGAACAAGAATGTGTATTCAAGCAGATGTAAATTACGTGTTTCCTCTGCGGCACTTATGTGTGTTCTCAGCGGCACCCCCCCTGGCCAAAAAGCACCCACCCTTGTGTACATTCAGAACAAGAATGTGTATTCAAGCTTTTGTAAATTATGTGTGTTCTCGGCGGCAAATCCCCCCCCACCCCCCCCTCAACAAGCTGTTGTAAATTATGTGTGTTCTCGGCGGCATTCCCCCCCCCCCTCAACATGTAGATGGTAAATGATGTGTGTTCTCGGCGGCACATCCCCCCCCAACATGTAGATGGTAAATGATGTGTGTTCTCGGCGGCACATCCCCCCCCCCCCCATCAACAAGTAGATAAGCAGATGTAAACTCCGCGGCACAGCCACCCACCATCCTCAACAAGAAGATATATCATGTATCATATCATATTCTCGGCTGCACAGTCTACAGTTCCCACCTGCTTAAGGGAGTCTCACTACTTTTGCTGCAGCAGGAGTGTTCCCTTTCTTCTTTTAACATTACCCATTACTGTATATAAAATAACATAAGAAAAGCCAGCTCCTGGTAAAAAGTTTTTTTTTGTTTTAAATAGAAGGTTTAAACTTATGTCATTTTTTTTCTTTTTTGCTGTCTTTGACTAGTCCTTGACTAAAAGTGTGTGTATTCTCGGTGGCACCCCCCCCCCCCCATGTCATGTTATATGTATGCCATGTCATGTTATGTGTATGCCATGTCATGTTATGTGTATGTCATGTCATGTTATGTGTATGTCATGTCATGTTATGTTATGTGTATGTCATGTTATGTGTATGTCATGTCATGTGTATGCCATGTCATGTCATGTTATGTGTATGTCATGTCATGTTATGTGTATGCCATGTCATGTCATGTTATGTGTATGTCATGTCATGTTATGTGTATGCCATGTCATGTCATGTTATGTGTATGTCATGTCATGTTATGTGTATGCCATGTCATGTCATGTTATGTGTATGTCATGTCATGTTATGTGTATGTCATGTTATGTGTATGTCATGTCATGTCATGTCATGTGTATGTCATGTCATGTTATGTGTATGTCATGTTATGTGTATGTCATGTCATGTTATGTGTATGTCATGTTATGTGTATGCCATGTCATGTCATGTTATGTGTATGTCATGTCATGTTATGTCTATGCCATGTCATGTCATGTTATGTGTATGTCATGTCATGTTATGTGTATGCCATGTCATGTCATGTTATGTGTATGTCATGTCATGTTATGTGTATGTCATGTTATGTGTATGTCATGTCATGTGTATGTCATGTTATGTCATGTTATGTGTATGTCATGTTATGTGTATGTCATATTATGTGTATGTCATGTCATGTTATGTGTTATGTGTATGTCATGTCATGTTATGTGTATGTCATGTCATGTTATGTTATGTGTATGTCATGTTATGTGTATGTCATGTCATGTGTATGTCATGTAATGTTATGTTATGTGTATGTCATGTCATGTTTATGTCATGTTATGTGTATGTCATGTCATGTCATGTGTATGCCATGTCATGTGATGTTATGTGTATGTCATGTCATGTTATGTGTATGTGTATGTCATGTCATGTTATGTGTATGTCATGTTATGTGTATGTCATGTCATGTTATGTGTATGTCATGTCATGTTATGTGTATGTCATGTCATGTTATGTTATGTGTATGTCATGTTATGTGTATGTCATGTCATGTGTATGCCATGTCATGTCATGTCATGTCATGTGTATGTCATGTCATGTCATGTGTATGCCATGTTATGTATATGTCATGTTATGTGTATGTCATGTCATGTCATGTGTATGTCATGTCATGTTATGTGGAGGACATGTCATGTTATGTCATGTTATGTGGAGGACATGTCATGTTATGTCATGTTATGTGGAGGACATGATATGTTTATGTCATGTTATGTGGAGGACATGTTATGTTTTTGTCATGTTATGTGGAGGACATGTTATGTGGAGGACATGTTATGTTTATGTTATGTGTAGAAGAACATGCTATGTGTAGGACATGCTATGTACAACATGTAATTCGTGGCATGTCCTACATAAGATGTTCTACACACAGGCTGGCTGCATTTGGTGGGACGCAGGCTGCATGTAAGGAGGTTCTCCACTGAGGGCACCTGATGTAAGGCTGGATTCACACCTATGCATTTTTAATGTTTTTTGCATTTTGCAGATTTGCACTACAGTCCATTTAACATGGTTTCCTATGGAACACGTTCTGTAGTGCATGTAGTCTGCAAAATGCAAAAAGCACTAAAAATGCATAGGTGTGAATCCAGCCTAAGGAAGGACTCCGCTGGGGATGCCTGATGGCAGGCGACGTGGCAGGTGACACGCTCAGGGCTCCCACTGATTCTGCATTATGGTGAGTTGAATCATTTCATTTTATATTACATTTACAATGTAATAATAGAAATAATGCGATTCAATCATCCTGACACCATAACAACCATGGTGCCGGGATGATTGAAGTGCTAACACCAGGTGTTTGGAGTATCTTTATCTGCTGATTGTTAAGCTTTCTAGAATACACATTTCTATTGTGGTGTAGGATCTGGGGCTGCTGTCCCTTCATTCCTCTCTCTCTCCATCCCTCGTTCATCTCAGACGCTAACTACACCACCTTAGAGCCACGCCCACGATTTAACTGAAACCACGCCCATTTTCACCAAGTGGGAGGGGTCAAAAAGGCAGGGCAGGGTCTGGCGCCCCCCATTCCTAAAACGTCACCAGCCGCCACTGGAAAGGGATCCAGAATTCATATGAAGCTAGCCATGTGAGCCTGGAACAAATAGGTGTCCATGACACATTTTGTTAAAATTGTTAAGTCATTATACCTTAATAAATAATGGACAGGAGCCTCAGCCTTCATCTTTAGTGCTGAGAAAGGGACTGGGGAATGTGTGTCCTCAGTCCCTTTGTCTGTCTCAAAGAGGAGATGTCAGGGGTCTGTTTAAACCCCTGACATCTCACCAAAGCCCCCCAAAAAATATAAAAAAAATTGTAAAATAATAAAAAAAAATGAAAAAGTGTAAAAAAAAATAAAAAATAAAAAACTACTGACACCACTATCCCCTGCCCTACCAACACCGTCCACTGCCCTAACCCTCTCCCCCCAAAAAGCATTGTGGAAAAAAAAGCGCCACCTCCCTGAAATGAGTTTGCCTCCTCCCTTATATTCGTTTCTGTGGGTTGGGAAATCTGGCACATACAGGGATGATATACTTGTGGGTAAGTACCTGACACCCGTCGTTATTAGGCTTCCTTGTCCTGCAGGCAACAGACCTTTATGAAGGCATGAAAAGAAAAAACGGCTGCGCTGGAATAATAAACGTGAGGGTTATTCACCCCTAACTTAGTGATGTGATGAAAAATTCAGCCCAAGGCTGATACTGTTTGACGTGAATACAGTACAGTGAACATCCGCTGGATGCAATTAATAACCAATTAATCTGTCTAACTTTAAATTATACTCCCACAAGTGAATGACAAGTGTAAAATAAAATAAATACAGATTGCAATAATTTCGTAATCAAGTGAAGATGAGTCCAGATTCAGTTTGATGGCATAGTGAACAACAGAGACCCAAAAAAACAGATGTCATTTGTAGGAAATTTATAACCATGCAAAAAGTCCACCATAGAAAATAAAGTTCTGCTGTTAACAGTTCACAGTGCTGAAACATATGACACCCGCGAAACAAGTGGTTGGATAGCCAAAGAAAAGTCCTCCACCATATGAAAAGATAGCAGCTTACCAGCTGATCTGATCTCTGTGTTAAAAGAGATCAGATAGGCCTGTGGCATAAACCCCTGCCTGGGTCTCTATCCCAGGCAGGAAGGCATGTCCGCTCCGCTCAGCTCCTTCCAAAGTTTCCCCACATTCCCCCTCCATTTGTGTTCTGTGGCAATCGAAAATTTTATTTTACTTTTGGTGACAACAGTAAACATGAAAAATCGAGAGGGTGAATCTCCTTAAAGAGGGTACAAACAGCAATAAAAACCCAACAGGGTTTATAGCGGAAGGCAGAAAAATTATTATTGTTTTGTTGAAACCAACAGTGTATAAGTAGTCAGCTTGTCTGCTGGATTAATCTATGAGTTCCTGTGCCCCACAAGGGGTGGGAGATGAGGTTGACCTCGGCAGGATGCGCAGACAGCATGGTGTCCTGTAGCTGGATAGGACCAGACGTGCCGACAGTGGGTGTTGTATGAAGGCCTCTTGACCCACTAGGGAAAGAGAGCCCTGACTGTTGGGGGCATGTCCAGGGCGGGTCGAAGTGACCAAAGGGTCATTAAAGATTGGTGGGGGTGTGGGTTGGGCTCGACAAAAGTGCCGCGCCCAGAAATTCTGGATCCTTCTGGAAGATCCGTTGGGAAGAGCTGACCCTGTGTTTTGCTGACCCTGTGCCTCCAGCCATGGACACCGAGCTCCTTTTGGCCAAGGTCTGTGAGCTGGCTCTCCAAGGTAAGGCTGACTGGCTTTTTTATCTCCTATCCCCTGGGACTGCTCCACCTGCCCCTCCTGCTCCTCAACCCCCCCCTCCTCCCCTACCTGCGGAACCTCCTGTTGAGCCTAGGGCCCGGAGGCGGGCCCGCCCGCCTTCTCGGCTGAGCCCCAGTTCTAGGGCCCTTGCGGGTCAATCCTATGACCCCTGCTCCCCTGACCGCCCTGCTGCACTGGGTGTCTGCGCTCCTTCAGCTAGGAAGCGCAGCACCTCCTCCCGCCATCGGCGGGGCCCCCGCTCGGCAGTCCCCCCCCTGCCTCATGCTGCCGGCCTCTCCTCCCGCGCGGGCCGCTCGCGGAGCCCTCGTTCTATGCAGGGCTCCGTTCGGGCGGTCTCCAGCACTGCCCCATCCGCTGACAGTTTTTTGACATGTGGCCAGGCTGGAGCTGAGGCGCTCCCTGGCCGTAAATTACCCGCCGCCTTACCTGAGCCCGCGGCGGGCGGGGGGTACGCGGCGGTTGGAGATCCCCGGTCCTCGGCACGGAGATCCTCCGGGAGGCGTGGGAAGTCCCGGGTGCGTATCTCCTCTGCGGCCGCCCGCCCTGGCCTCCTGGACTTTGGTTCCGCTCTGCGCAGTGACTTGGTGCCGGCTATGCTGCCCCCGGTGGATCCTTTTCTCCCTGCGCCTGGCTGCGCGGGAGAAACCACTGAGGGGGATCATACATCTCCTGCATTGCGGCATGGAATGACCCTGCCTGCGCCCTGCAGGGCGGGAGATTCATTCATGCCCAATTTTTTGCCCCAGTTATATGTGAACGTACCCAATCTCCCTGCGCCCGGCAGGGCGGGAGATTCATGGGGTACCACTGCCTCCAATGTTAGTGTGCTGCCTCCCCCAGATCTCCCCGTGCCCTGCAGGGCGGGTGGGTCTGTCCCGCCATCCAGTGCTCCATATGTTTTCGACCCCCCTGCGCCTAGCGGGGCTGAGGTCTCCTCCGTGTCCATGAATGCTGTACAGCCGCCAGTGCGTAGTCTCTCTGCGCCCTGCAGGGCGAGAGATCCGCTGTTGTCACCCGCATCTCACCAGCCTGGGCTCATGGCACCATGTCCCCCTGCACCCGGATGGGTGGGTGGTCGGCGTGGTTCTCAGGATATGTAACGTGGCCTCCCCGCGCCCAGCGCGGCGGGCGGCGTTTTCTCGGCATCAGCGCTCCACCCTCCTCCGACGCTCTGTGCTCACCACCACCACCCTGCGCCCAGCAGGGCGGGTGGTTTTTGTTCCGCTCAAACATCCCTTCCCTCCCCGGTTCATACGTACCTCCCTGCGTCCAACTGGGCGGGGGGTCCCCGGGGGCCAATTGCTTCTATGCAGCAGCCTGGTCTTCCTGCGCCCGGCAGGGCGGGAGGCTCCTTACCCAGGCCTGGGCTGGCGGCCGCAACCGCCCCGGGTCCATCTCATGATGCCTGCAGACGATCTTGTGCTTGTCCAGCTGCTGTCCTTGGCCATTCGGACTCGTCAGGGTTGGTGGTCGGACCCCCTCCCCTGGACCTTGCCGTCCGTCAGCAGGGTCCTGCCGCCTCTTCTGTTCCTCCAGGTGACGGTCGTCCCGGACCCCTGCCTTCCATGGCCGTTCCGGCACCGGATGTCCCGCTGGGTCCTGCTGCTGGTCGCCCTTCATCGAACTTGCCTCTACATCTCAGTGAGTATGACTGTAATTAAATTTGGGGTAGGGCGACTGAAGCTTCCGTATCGGACCCGCCGGAGGACCGCATTGCTTCGGTCGTGAAATCTGTCCTTTCCAGCATGGGGGTGTCACGTACCTTAAGGCAGAGCCCGTATTGCAGGGAGCGGCCACTCGTAAACCCCTGGTTCGGGAACCCCTGATAGGGAAGACAGGAGCTCGAGAGCACAGGGGAGCACAAGTGCCTGGCTGGTAAGCTGGGTAGAGGGCTGGAGATCTGTGCAGACGGGAACCAGGAGGTATCCTGTAGTCCAGCAGCAGGAAGCAAGCAGGAGATGTGTAGCAGACACAAGGAGGTGTCCTGTAGTCCAGCAGCAGGAAGCAAGCAGGTAATGTGCAGCAGACACAGGGAGGTGTCCTGTAGTCCAGCAGCAGGAAGCAAGCAGGTAATGTGCAGCAGACACAAGGAGGTGTCCTGTAGTCCAGCAGCAGGAAGCAAGCAGGTAATGTGCAGCAGACACAAGGAGGTGTCCTGTAGTCCAGCAGCAGGAAGCAAGCAGGTAATGTGCAGCAGACACAAGGAGGTGTCCTGTAGTCCAGCAGCAGGAAGCAAGCAGGTAATGTGCAGCAGACACAAGGAGGTGTCCTGTAGTCCAGCAGCAGGAAGCAAGCAGGTAATGTGCAGCAGACACAAGGAGGTGTCCTGTAGTCCAGCAGCAGGAAGCAAGCAGGTAATGTGCAGCAGACACAAGGAGGTGTCCTGTAGTCCAGCAGCAGGAAGCAAACAGGTAATGTGCAGCAGACACAAGGAGGTGTCCTGTAGTCCAGCAGCAGGAAGCAAACAGGTAATGTGCAGCAGACACAAGGAGGTGTCCTGTAGTCCAGCAGCAGGAAGCAAACAGGTAATGTGCAGCAGACACAAGGAGGTGTCCTGTAGTCCAGCAGCAGGAAGCAAACAGGTAATGTGCAGCAGACACAAGGAGGTGTCCTGTAGTCCAGCAGCAGGAAGCAAACAGGTAATGTGCAGCAGACACAAGGAGGTGTCCTGTAGTCCAGCAGCAGGAAGCAAACAGGTAATGTGCAGGCGGGTCTCAAACAGGCAGGGTCAAACACAGACGGGCAGATCAGGTACAAGGGAGCATCCAAAGGGGTAGTCAAAGTCCAGAACCGAGATCGGGGCAGGCAGAAGTCAGAAGAGTCAGAGACAAGCCAGGTTTCAGCAGGGATCAGATGAATCAGGTTTTGCAGGTAGACCAAGCACATACAGGAAACGCTGTTGATCGGGCAGCAAGGCAACAGGGACTGGGTTTGGTTTAAATAGCGCTCTTGGCGCCAAACAACGTCAGGGAAGCCGCGCGTGCACGCGCGCGCGCCCGCGCGCACCGACAGCCGCGCCATTGCGCATGTGTGGGCGCAGCAGGCCCGTTCTGAGCCGGGGAATCCTTCTCCTCCTGGGGATGTTGGGACGTCCGCTGGAGGGGCTTTCCTGACATTGCCCCCCTCCAATGGGCAGCCTCCGGATGCCCAACTGGGCCCACTTACTTGGATTGGCTCTCCTGAAGGCCGAAATTAGCCTCTGGGCATGGATGTTAGCCTCTGGCTCCCAAGAATTCTCTTCCGGCCCGTAGCCCTTCCACTTTACAAGGTATTGAACCTGGCCATATCTTTTCCTGCAGTCCACAATAGTTTCCACTTCAAATTCCTCCTCGCCATCGATAAGCACAGGTTCAGGAGGGCCGGTGTTCCGGCTAGCAAAGGGATCCGGAGTTGAAGGTTTTAGAAGGGCAACGTGGAAGACTGGGTGGATTCTGAATGAGTCAGGCAGTTTTAACTCGTATGCCACATTATTGATTTTTCTAGTTACAGGAAAAGGACCCACAAACTTTGGCCCCAACTTCTTGGAAGGACACGCCAATTTCAAGTTTTGGGTGGACAGCCAAACCAAGTCTCCCGGCTTTAGGTTGAGGTCCCCTCTCCTCCTCTTGTCAAATATCGCCTTGTTTCGTTCCTGGGTCTTCAGTATCGTCTCCTGAAGTAACTTGTTATTGGTGCTGAAAAAATTCAGGGTTTCCTGGGCTGCTGGCACGGGGCACTCTGGGATGCTGTTAGACAAGAACAGGGGGTGAAACCCGTAATTTGAAAAAAATGGAGACTGGTTAGTTGCAGAATGAACAGAGTTATTGTATGCAAACTCGGCAAGAGGTAGGAGGGGGACCAGTTATCTTGAGAAAAACATGAGTAGCAGCGCAGGTACTGTTCCAAGGTCTGGTTGGTACGTTCGGTCTGACCGTTGGTCTGGGGATGGTAAGCGGAGGAGAATAGGAGGTTGATCTTCAGGGCCGCACATAACGCCCTCCAGAACCTGGACGTAAATTGCACCCCTCGGTCAGATACGATATTGGCGGGGATTCCGTGGAGCCTCACAATCTCCTTGATGAAGACTCTTGCGGTCTCAGGAGCTGAGGGGGTGCCTTTCATGGGTAAGAAATGGGCCATCTTGGAGAACCTGTCTACTACCACAAAAATGGTTGTGAAGTCTTCAGAAGGGGGCAATTCGACAATGAAGTCCATGGAGATCATCCTCCATGGCTTCTCCGGGACTGGAAGGGGGTTCAGCAAGCCCCAGGCTCTTGTCTTACTGCCCTTATTCTGGTTACACGTGGTACATGACTCGACGTATGCCCTGCAGTCCTTTAGAAGGTTGGGCCACCAGAAGGTGCGCAGGAGAAGATCAGCGGTCTTGCGGGCACCAAAGTGACCGGCCAATTCGTGGTCGTGGCAGGATTTCAGGGCGGCCACCCGTGACTGTTGAGGAACAAAGATCTTCTCCTCATGCCACAGCAGACCGTCTCTAGGCTGCAAGGAACTGCCCGGCTGGTGAGGGATCAAAGCGGAGGCTTGTTTAATTTCGGATAGAAGATCCTCATGCAGAAGAAGGAAGTTACCTGGGGTAAGTATGGTGTCTGGAGGTGGCGGAACTGTGGACTCACTGAACATTCGTGACAGGGCATCAGGTTTGGTATTCTTGGATCCGGGCCTGAAGGTGATGTGAAATGAAAATCTGGTGAAGAAAAGTGCCCATCTAGCCTGGCGGGGTCTCAACCTCTTGGCTACTTTTAAGTATTCCAGATTCTTATGGTCCGTGTAGACCAGGATAGGATGGGCGGCTCCTTCCAGAAGATAACGCCACTCCTCGAGCGCGGCCTTGATGGCCAGTAGCTCTCTATCCCCGACATCGTAATTTCTCTCTGCTTCGGACAGCTTACGGGAGAAAAAGGCCACCGGGTGGAGGAGCGCCTTAGGGCCTTGTCTCTGGGAGAGGATTGCCCCTACCGCCACTTCAGAGGCGTCGACCTCCAAGATGTAAGGGAGTGCAGGATCCGGGTGTTTTAAGACCGAGGCCGACACGAACTGGTCCTTTAGTGTTGAAAAGGCAGACTGAGCTTCAGGAGACCACTGGAACTTGGTACCTTGCTTGGTCAGTCTTGTGATGGGAGCAATGATGTTGGAAAACCCCTTAATAAATTTGCGATAGAAATTCGCGAATCCTACGAATCGCTGAATTCCCTTCTTGTCCGTGGGGGCAGGCCAATCCAAGATGGCAGACACTTTTTGCGGATCCATCTTAATCCCATCTACTGAAATGACCAAGCCTAAGAACTGGATACTTTGACGTTCAAACTCGCACTTTTCAGGCTTCGCATACAGGCCATGCTGGCGAAGACGGGTCAAGACCTTCTTGACGTGTTCCCTGTGAGTGGTCAGAGAGGGAGAGAAAATCAAGATGTCATCCAAGTAGACAATAACAAATAAGTCAAGATAGTCTCTAAAAATGTCATTTACAAAATGTTGAAATGTCGCAGGGGCGTTGCAGAGCCCAAATGGCATCACCAGGTATTCATAGTGTCCGAAGCGGGTGCGAAAGGCAGTCTTCCATTCGTCCCCGCTTCGGATACGGACCAGGTTATATGCCCCACGGAGATCTAATTTGGTAAACACCACAGCGGTACCAAGCCTCTGGAATAGTTCCGGTACCAGGGGCAGAGGGTACCGATTCTTAATTGTAATTTTGTTCAAGTCCCGGTAGTCTACGCAGGGGCGTAGAGAGTGATCTTTCTTCTCTACAAAGAAAATCCCTGCCCCGGCTGGGGAGGTAGAAGGTTGTATAAACCCCTTTCGCAGGTTGTCATCGATGTATGCTTTGAGAGTCTCCAACTCCAGTCCTGTTAAAGGGAAGATTCTTCCGAAGGGAATTTCTGCACCTGGTAAGAGTTCAATTGGGCAGTCATAGGGCCTGTGTGGAGGGAGTGTCTCTGCCCCTTTTTGACTGAATACGTCCAAGAAACTGTGGTATTCTTCCGGGACAGTCCTACGGGCCTCAACGTCAACCTCTAGACAGAGCAGAGAGGGTGAGACGTTGGTGGTCCCTTGCAGGCAGTGCTGACAGCAGTAAGGAGAGAGGAAGCTGATACTCCCCGTGGGCCAGTCGATTTGAGGGTTATGGGCCTTGAGCCAGGGTATGCCCAGGATAACAGGGAACAGAGGGGACTCAATGATGTCCAGGCGGAGTAGTTCACTGTGGTTACCCGCAATGGTAGCGTGTAGAGGAGCCGTCTCTTGGGTCACAGGTCCAGATCTGATAGCCGACCCATCGGCTAGATGTACCGACAGTCCTCTGGCTCGGGGACGTAAAGGAACTCGAAATTTGCGGGCAAAAGTCTGGTCCATGAACCCACTACAGGCTCCAGAGTCAATTATGGCGGGGACCAGAGTATTCCCTCCTGGGAGCTGTAGGGAAAGGGAAACAGTCAGGTGAGACGCATTATTAAGTACTGCGGGCAAAACAGTGGAAAACAGAGAGGAGTGCTTACAGGACTTCACGGGACAGGCCCTCACGTAATGTCCGGGTTCCCCACAGTAGAGGCAAAGGTTCTGGATTCGCCTGCGTTGTCGCTCCTCTGGGGTCAGGGAAGGACGAAGGACGCCCAGTTGCATAGGTTCAGAGGGTGCAGTTGCGGTGCGGCCAGAAGGGTAAGGTACCCGGGGTAGCATCCACACCGGACGGGAAGAACCGGTCGTACGCTCAGTCCTACGCTCCCTCAGACGCCTGTCTATCTGAGTGGACAGGTTGATTAGGTCTTCGAGAGTTTCAGGGATGCCCACTCTGGCCAACTCGTCCTTCAAAAACTCGGAGAGGCCCATACGAAATTGATGACGCAGAGCTGCGTCATTCCAGCTCGTATCGGCGCTCCAGCGCCTAAACTCGGATGCATAGTCCTCTGCCGCCCTACGGCCCTGTTGTAGGGAAAATAGAGCTGCTTCGGCAGTCGCTGCCTGTTGTGGGTCTTCGTAGAGGATGCCCATGGCTTGGAAAAAGGTGTTCAGATTGCTGAGGCATTCGTGCTTCTGTTCCACCAGGCGGTGGGCCCAGGCCTGGGGCTCCCCTTGCAGCAGGGAGACCACAAACCCCACCTTGGTGGACTCAAGGGAAAAGGTTCGGGGTTGGAGTATAAAAAAGAGTTCACAGGCGTTGCGGAATGCCCTATATCTGTTCCGGGCCCCGGAGAATCTCTCCGGAGTAGGGACCTTGGGCTCAGGAGGCAGCATAACCACCGAGAGTGCAGGTGATGCGCTGAGCGCTGTTGGGCCTGAGGTGGCTAGGGTCTGCACGCGTTCCTCTAGGCGGGAGTACCCCTCTTGTAGGGAGTTGACGGCCTGTGTCAGTCCGGCCAGGTGACGGCATAAGTCCTCCCTAGCCGTGGCTCCCTGCATGGGCTCAGTCATGGCTGCCCGATACTGTCACGTACCTTAAGGCAGAGCCCGTATTGCAGGGAGCGGCCACTCGTAAACCCCTGGTTCGGGAACCCCTGATAGGGAAGACAGGAGCTCGAGAGCACAGGGGAGCACAAGTGCCTGGCTGGTAAGCTGGGTAGAGGGCTGGAGATCTGTGCAGACGGGAACCAGGAGGTATCCTGTAGTCCAGCAGCAGGAAGCAAGCAGGAGATGTGTAGCAGACACAAGGAGGTGTCCTGTAGTCCAGCAGCAGGAAGCAAGCAGGTAATGTGCAGCAGACACAAGGAGGTGTCCTGTAGTCCAGCAGCAGGAAGCAAGCAGGTAATGTGCAGCAGACACAAGGAGGTGTCCTGTAGTCCAGCAGCAGGAAGCAAGCAGGTAATGTGCAGCAGACACAAGGAGGTGTCCTGTAGTCCAGCAGCAGGAAGCAAGCAGGTAATGTGCAGCAGACACAAGGAGGTGTCCTGTAGTCCAGCAGCAGGAAGCAAGCAGGTAATGTGCAGCAGACACAAGGAGGTGTCCTGTAGTCCAGCAGCAGGAAGCAAGCAGGTAATGTGCAGCAGACACAAGGAGGTGTCCTGTAGTCCAGCAGCAGGAAGCAAACAGGTAATGTGCAGCAGACACAAGGAGGTGTCCTGTAGTCCAGCAGCAGGAAGCAAACAGGTAATGTGCAGCAGACACAAGGAGGTGTCCTGTAGTCCAGCAGCAGGAAGCAAACAGGTAATGTGCAGCAGACACAAGGAGGTGTCCTGTAGTCCAGCAGCAGGAAGCAAACAGGTAATGTGCAGCAGACACAAGGAGGTGTCCTGTAGTCCAGCAGCAGGAAGCAAACAGGTAATGTGCAGCAGACACAAGGAGGTGTCCTGTAGTCCAGCAGCAGGAAGCAAACAGGTAATGTGCAGCAGACACAAGGAGGTGTCCTGAGTCCAGCAGCAGGAAGCAAACAGGTAATGTGCAGGCGGGTCTCAAACAGGCAGGGTCAAACACAGACGGGCAGATCAGGTACAAGGGAGCATCCAAAGGGGTAGTCAAAGTCCAGAACCGAGATCGGGGCAGGCAGAAGTCAGAAGAGTCAGAGACAAGCCAGGTTTCAGCAGGGATCAGATGAATCAGGTTTTGCAGGTAGACCAAGCACATACAGGAAACGCTGTTGATCGGGCAGCAAGGCAACAGGGACTGGGTTTGGTTTAAATAGCGCTCTTGGCGCCAAACAACGTCAGGGAAGCCGCGCGTGCACGCGCGCGCTCCCGCGCGCGCCCGCGCGCACCGCGCGCGCCCGCGCGCACAGCCGCGCCATTGCGCATGTGTGGGCGCAGCAGGCCCGTTCTGAGCCGGGGAATCCTTCTCCTCCTGGGGATGTTGGGACGTCCGCTGGAGGGGCTTTCCTGACAAAATTGAATTGGGACGCATGGCTGGCCCATTTGATCCCCCCTCGTGTGTGGTCCCCAAAAAGGCGGAGGGAAAATTCCGCCTCATCCATCACTTGTCGTACCCTTCTGGCTCCTCGGTTAACGACGGCATCGACAAGGAAGAATCCAGGGTCCACTACGCCTCTTTTGATAGGGCGCTTCAGTTAGTGAGGGCTGCCGGTAGGTCGGCGTTGCTGGCTAAGGCGGACATAGAGTCCGCCTTTCGCCTCCTCCGGGTCCACCCGGACTGTTTCCACCTCCTGGGCTGTTACTTTCAATGAAGCTATTTTTTCGACATGTGCCTACCCATGGGTTGTGCCATCTCGTGTTATTTCTTTGAGCTGTTTAGCAGCTTCCTTGAATGGGTGGTTGCCCAGGCGGCTGGTTACCAGTCCTTGTTGCACTACTTGGACGACTTTCTCTTTGTGGGCCCAGGGACAGTGGTCGGTGCCAGCAGCTGCTTACTGTTTTTCAAGACACTTGCCGGTGTTTCGCGGTTCCACTGTCCGCTGATAAGACTGAAGGCCGGTGACTGTTCTGGCTTTCCTGGGAATCGAGATTGACACGGAGGCGATGGTCTTTCGATTGCCAGAGGACAAGCTAGCCAGGCTCCTTTCCCTTGTCCGCTTGGCCAAGGGTGCCAAGAAATTGCAGTTGAAACAACTACAATCTCTGTTGGGTCACTTGGTTTTTGCCTGCAGGGTTATTCGGATGGGGAGAGCCTTCTGCAGGCGCCTGGCATGGGCCATGAAAGGGGTGTCCGCCCCTCCCCACTACGTTCGGATCACCAGGCCCATGCGTGCCGACTTGGGGATTTGGTTGTCATTCCTTCAAGCCTACAATGGCCAGTCTTGTTGGCTGCGGGAGGAAGTGCCGAACACACAGCTGGAGCTATACACCGATGCAGCAGGCTCCTGTGGCTTCGGCACTTTCTTTCAGGGGACATGGTCCGCTGTGCGGTGGCCGGCCTCATGGGCCCGCTTGGGTTTGTTGGGCAACCTCACCCTCCTGGAGCTCTTTCCGATAATTGTTGATATTGAGCTTTGGGGTGAACGGTTGCGTGATCATCAAGTGGTCTTCTGGTCCGATAATATGAGTGTGGTGCAGGTAGTGAACAAGCAGTCAGCCAGTTCCCCCCTAGTAGTTTCTTTGCTTCGGTTTTTAGTTTTGAAGTATTTACAATTTAATATTTGTGTTAGGGCTAAGCATGTTCCCAGGACGGCTAATGATGTTGCTGATGCTCTCTCCCGTTTACAGCTCGATCGTTTCCGCTCTCTTATCACTTATGGAACCTCGTTTCGGAGGCCTACTGAATCTCCTTCGGTCGTCGCTGTCTGCGTGGACGTGGGCGTCTTACTGCAGGGTTTGGCACGAGTGGTCGCACATTTCGGGCGTGAGTTTTCCATTTATTCTTCTTCTGATAGGCGCATGGCTTTGTTTGTCTATTTGGTTCACTTACTGCAAAAGGGTGTTGCGGGTTCCACTGTCTCCTCGTCCTTGTCAGCGCTGTCCTTTTGGTTTTAGCTCCTAGGTTGGGAGGACATTACTAAAGCGTTTCCGGTTCGACGGATGCTGCGGGGTTGGAAGCGCGCTACTCATTCCCCCGATTCCAGGCACCCGGTTTCCCTTCAGATCCTATCGGGCATCCTTTCCACGTTGCCTTCGGTGTGCTCTTCGGAATTTGAGACCCTCCTGTTTCGCGCGGCGTTTTCATGGGCGTTCTTCTGCGCTTTTCGCATTAGCGAACTAGTTTCGAGAGCCACGTCGACGGTGGGCGGCATCCTGTCGGCGGACGTCGTTTTTGCGGAGCATTGTGTGACTGTCCTGTTGCGTACTTCGTAAAACCGACAGCCTGGGCACGGGCCGGAGGGTGGTATTGTACCCTTGTGGTGGCCCCTTTTGCCCGGTATCTTTGGCCTCTCTTTTCTGGTCTGCGCGCCCCCCTTCTCTAGCTTTTTTCGTTCATTCCGATTCCTCCTCTCTAAGTAGGTTTCAATTTTTAAGTGTTTTTCGTCGATGTCTCGAGGTTATGGGACTACCTTCGCGTGATTTTTCTACGCACTCGTTTCGCATCGGTGCGGCCACCGCTGCGTCTGGCATGGGTTTTTCCGATATGGAACTTCAGCGTCTGGGTAGATGGGAATCATCTCGTTTTACGTTGTATGTTCGTCCACATCTGTTATGTTAAATTTTCAGGTTCTCGTCCAGTCTTGGTGTGGATTGTCGGTGACTCTTTCATTTACTGGGCCACCCGCCGTGCGGAAGTCCGGACCTACGGGAGGAACTTGGACTTCGACTATGATCTAGCCAGGGTCCGCTGGCTCGGGCTTCGCGGGTTAAGATGGTCCCAGGTCCTTCCGGAATGCCTGCAACTCCGTGCAAACGTGTCTGGTTCCATCGTTTTGGTACTCCATGCTGGCGGCAATGACGTGGGCTTCCTGCGTTCTGTGGACCTGATTTCCGCAATCAAGCGAGACATTGCCTACTGTTTTGCTGTTTTCACCAATTTGGTCCTCATTTGGTCGGAAATCGTGCCTCGTTCGGTGTGGGCGCGGGTGATCCCGGGCCCTAGTTTGGAGCGCTTTCGTAGGAAGGTTAATGCGCAAGTTTCCAAATTTGTTTGACAGCTTGGGGGCTTCGTTGTTCGTCACAGGGATTTGGAGGGTGATAATTCTGACCTTTTGAGACCGGATAGTGTTCACCTCAATGACATTGGCAAGTATTCATTTGTTTGAACTATTCATTTGTTATGTGTTGGATTTAAAGAAATAAAGCTGTGGCCTTGCCCTTTCCAACTTAGCAGTTGTCAGCGTGTTATTTATTGGTATGAAGGGGCAAGGGTTAAAAGAAGGTTATACAGATAAATTACAGTTCATAGTACCTGGACTAATTGCACCTCAGCAGTCATGCTAATCCTAGCTGAATTTAATTTCTCTCTGCTGGGAGAACATGTCAGACATGGAGTTGTCCATGATGGACAGACAGAGGAGCTGATGGCTGCATACCTCACTAGAATGAAACTAAAGGGTACTAAGAATGGGCGAGTCTGATAGATCAGTATGGACTGTGTGCTACTGTCCGCACCCTGGGACTGCTGGGACATTTAGTTCCGTATTGTCTGTGATGCTCTCCAGACACTGGGACCCCCCCCTTTTTCCCACTTTGTAGATCCTTTCCTGCGGGAACCAGTTGGTGCCAGAACCTGTGAGGACCCAGGACTGCTGTGTGCCCAGAGTCCCCCTCGGGATTGTCGTGTCTGGATCCCCTGATGACAAGACCACCACGTCCACTACTCAGGACTAAGGATGAGCCCGGTGTTCGATTCGAAACCATGTTCGAATCGAGCACCGGGTGTTCGCTCGCTCGGTGAGCCCAGAACTATTGGGGCCGCTCGCATCAAATTGTGTGATGCGAGCGGCCCCGCAATGCAATGCTGGCTGATGATTGGCCAAGCATGCACTGTGACCCCGCATGCTTGGCCAATCACAGCGCCGCAGCGAGGAGAGCCATAATTGGCTACAGGCAGGATGCCTGTAGCCAATTATAGCTCAGGGGCTTTAGTACACGCCCCACGGTATAAGAGGCCACCGCGCCGGCGGCCTCGCATATTATGTTTCAGACAGTGTCAGCGTGTCAGTGTGCTGCTGACAATATGTGCTTTATTTCTGGGGATATGTGTGTGCATGCTGTTAGAACAGCATTGCAGTATCACATCTGGGGGGTGTGTCTATAGGTGGCCTGTGAAGGGGGCAGGTTTCCTGTGCTTAGAACTTTCCCTGCAAAAAAGTGTCATTTTTGCAGGAAAAAAAGCTATTTAAAATCACTCGCGGCTAATGAATTGATGGCTCCTGTAACACAGAGAACTGTCATTCATTAATAAAAAACAAAAAAAAAAGCGTAGGGGTCCCCCCAAATTCAATAACCAGGCCCTTCAGGTCTGGGATGG